>JAYJMI010704502.1:0-13980 GCA_036873855.1 Sarsia tubulosa
AAAAAACAATGAGCAGTTTCTGAGGAAACGTAGTAACTAACGTACGGACGTACGGGACTGAATTTATAGGACTCTGTCCGGCAAAGCCGGGAGTCCAAAAAGAGCAAATATATAATTAACGTGTTACGATGTATTGATATTTAAAAGTATACAAACACAGGCATTGGTTGTGCCTACTGTATGAATTAACTTAATTATCGAAGAGAATTCATTGCAGTAAGAAGAAACAATCCGTTCAGCATAAGAAATTCAGCTGAACTAATTCAATACTGAAAAACTAGATTACTTATCTTATGTAACTACCATTTTGAAATGCCTGAAAAGCAATTTACTTTACCTTTTTGGGCCCATTTCAATCTTTCAGGATTAGCGCCACAAGCATTTATTTCCATTGGTTCCCCACAAGCTGCAGAGTGGTCCCTCCAACTCTTTGCAAACTGTAATGCATTATCTGCCATCGAATTATCAGGATTACGGTAATCATCGTCATCACGCCCATTGAAGTCACCACAAAGACCAGCGAACATACCAGCCCCTTGGTATTTCTTACCAGGAATAACGTAAACACGGTTTTGACGATCATACTTTACAGTCATGTCTAATGCATATGCTCTCACGATAAGGAATAGCCCACTCTATAATATGAAATAGAATACTACTACTATACTAACGAAATAGTTCCCACTATAAGAAACAAATATTAAGAAAGTAAATATTTTAAATGTATAATATAGTATATTCTATATAGAGAGATATGCAGAAATTTGAACCAAGTTGGATTATCTCTAATATTTATTTTATTGAGCACTCTATTTGAATAAATCACGTGAACAACATTTTACTTGTAATGTATAATATATGCAAACTGTAAGATCACGTGAACAACATTTTACTTGTAATGTATAATATATGGAAGATCAGTATTTACTTCGAGTTGCAGGATAATTTTAAGCTATATCAAGGATAACTTCATGCAGGATAATTTTATATCAAGGATAACTTCAACGGTAAAATGACTCTTCAAGGACAACAGCTCAATTATGATCAATTACTTAGATTTCATTATTCTAGTTTTGGTTTAAAGAAAAATAATAAACTGTAAACAAACGTAACAAATTATTGTATTGCTACTCCTCTAAATTGACTTTATAAAACCTTCAGGAGTTGTAGTTACAACATTGCTTTTTAAGGCAATTGAATGGCAATAGTTCTTAAAGAAAATAATAATAATGTAATAATTTACCTTAAAAATTTCAATACCATCAACAACAGCTATTCTAGGTTGAGGATAATTACCTTTCGAAAATACCATTGGTGGATTGGTGGAATCTACTTTGAGTGTGACGTTATCTTGCATCATGACTATCTCACCCATTTCTCCATTTGGAAGTCGAATGTCAATAGTGATTTCTTTACACATATAAGCTTCGTAACTGTGCTCACAGCGAGCATTACGTACACGAACGTTGAAGTTGGCTTCCGATACATCGCACATACCGGAATCTTTACGACAGTCAGTAATTAAAGTGTAAGGACATTTACCGCCATCAAATTTAAACATTTTACCGTCAAATGTTCTGTAGTGCATTTGACCGAATGCAGCACAATCGTATTGAGGTTTAGCATCAGTGTTTGGAAGTTCCTCCCATGAACGTCCACCGCCACATACTCTAAATAATTAAGTTGTAAATAAAACATTAGCGGCTACCATAGCATCAAAGTTAAATATTTGATGATATAAATTAATGTGAAATTAGAAAATAAACTTATAATATACTTAATTATAACCTAGATATAGAAAAAAGATATTTCAGATATTTCATTTTATTGGTCGAAGTTGTAATGTGAAAGAAGAAGTTTATTTTAAGAGAATGTTGGACATTAGTTCGAGTATTTCTAGTGGTTCAAGTATTGGTCGAAGTTTTACTTACTTTGAGCAATCGGATGGTGAAACATCTCCTTTATCAAAGAATTGATCTCCCTCCTTACATTGACATTCAGTTTGTGCATCGAGACACGTTCCATTCTCGTGCAATACTTTACCCTCGGGACAGAAACAACCTGATTGACATTGACCTTCGGTTTTGAAGTTACCGCATGTTTTACCACAATCAGAGTACACACGGCCTTGAGCTTCGCAGTAGTCTGAATTTAAAGAAAAGAGTACTGATAGTATGGGTGCAACTTTGAATGAATACTAAATAGTATGGGTGCAACTTTGAATGAATACTAAATAGTATGGGTGCAATTTTGAATGAATACTAAAAGATTAGTCAAAAGCTCATGGAAGGAACAGAAACTAGAACTTAAACAAAAACGAGAAATAGAAATTATCAAACCATCGTCTTTTATTATTGAAAATTGCAACTACTGTAAACAAGTAAAAATATAACAACTTTATTCAAATATACCATCAATTTTGATTAACTTCCGAAGTTGACACAGCATGATTATGATATATAAATTTTATAGGACTAAAAGCTTGTAGTAAGTGATTAGTAATAACGAATGAATAATAATGAATGAACCAAAACTTAAAAAGGGAAAAAGAATATTACCATCACAATCAAGGTTGGAACATTCGAATACACCACCTTTACATGTACTGAAATAATAACATTAAAATAAGCATATTTAGTTACAGTAAAAACTTGCCAATTTGAACTTTATTATTGACAAAATGTGAAATATGAATAAATATTAGAATTCTGGTCAAAAGTAGGCTTTGTGTACATATTTTCATTATCTGTTTGGAGCACTAGATAAATAGTTACAAGATTTTGAAAAATTATAAATTAAATTAAATTACATTAAAGTTGTATGGAAGACTGGAAAATATATATTGGGATACAATTAACTCTTGTAAGTAATGTTATCATAATTGCGTGAAACTTAGCAAGTAAAAGTTTGTTGCAATTATTAAAAAACTTATAAAACCATTGCAACTATGCTTAATTTTTGAAGAGCCTTGCAAATAACGCATTCATTTTTTCTGAATTCTAAGTTTGAAAATCCATAATGACGGATAGTTAGTTAATTATACTGATATATATTCCTATAATTCATTTAACAATTACAATGAAATTAAAGTTAATTAAAGACTCACAACTTTTTAACTTATTTTGTGTAGTCTATTCTGACTGATAAATTGATATTTCTTACCAGTTGTTACATCTATCCTTTCTTACACTACCATATTCGTAAGCGACGCCATTATGATAACATGGACATTCCTCTCTTTTCACACATTCCTTTCGATCATTTTCGTATTGGCCTGCGGGACAATAACAACCTTCAATGCAACCGCGGCTAAATAAAACAAATAGACAAATTTAAATACAAAAGAAAATTATAACTTTAATTATAAAAGCTATCTTACGTGCAGCAGTATTTAGTAGAACTTAATTTCGCAAACTTTAAAACTTGAAATAAGGTAGAGTGAACAAAAATTGTTATTTCTAAAGGTACATTACCGCGAATTATATTCTTTTGTATAAAAATTCAGCTTATTTTAGGACAGGAACTGAAAACCCCATCAAAATACTCAATGTCATTCAAAAATTATTGAAAACCCCATCAAAATACTCAATGTCATTCAAAAATTATTCGACCCGCAAATCTTATATTTGTCCATATTTGAGCATACTTTATAAATTATAATTAAGAAGAACAGTGAAAAATTCTAAATTACAGTTATAAAATAGGATATTGCTGAGCCATAACTAAAGAACAAAAAGGAATTGTGGAAAGATATTTTCAGGTTTTACTAAATTCAGTATGATAACTATATTATGCTGTTAAAAAAATTCGCGGCAATGTACCTTTAATTGATATCACAAATTTTTGCTCCGTTGGGCTGCATAAAGCAACCAACTCACCTTTGACAAGATGTTGTATCGTTCGATGAAATGTCATGACAAGTAGCTGGACATCTCATTTCCAATTCACTGCCATCCAAGTTGTTAGTGAGACTGTCACATTGTTTTAAAACCTTCGGCGCTGGACATGTTATTTCTAAAGTAAAATTATTAAGTTAAAAGACGTTGAGAGCTTTTGATATCAAGTCATTGCAATTATCTTTTAAATCATTTTATGGTCGTGCTAATGAAGCTAAACTACTTACAAAATAAAGTAAGAAATAATAAAGCTTCCTTGTAAAGTCTTATTCAAATTAATACTTAATCTGAAAACTTGATAGTAATTTATAATTTCTTACGACATTGTGTTGTCTTAGATCTCCAGTCATCAATTGGTATTTGTTTATCCATACACAATTTGGCATAGTATGATATAATCTTGCAATGGCAGCTGTCACAAATACAGGCATCATCTTGACACATTTCATGATATTCAGAGGGAGGAAGGATGGTATGGCATTCTTTGAAAGGTCCGTCGGGATCAGATATAATTGAACAACTAGAAGCAGCATATCCAACTTTGTTGCTGTAGATTTGACATGGTCGCTCACTTGTTTCCCATTTTGGAGCATGACATACACCAGCATCTTGTATCACCTCCTTATCGTTATCAATCCATGAAGCTGTGAATGCAGACACGCTGGTTTCAGTGATGTCAGAACGTGTGTGGAAGTCGTCTTGTTTGTTGAAATTGTACGTGCCACATAAACCGCAAGTCTGGTTTTCAAATGAATGACCAATAGTGATGTATACATTAGCACCGGTCCAATGAATTTTTAACTTTGATGATTGATATTGGAATAAAATACTTTCACTTCCAACTGTTTCTACTTGGTATGTACTAGCATGGACAGATGTTTGTGTTTTACCATCAATTGTAATCGTGGGAATTCTTCGTTTTTCAGCTTGACTGTACTGAGAGTTCAATCCTATCTTTGTGCCAGAATGGAGTAAATGAATGAGGACACTTCGTACGCATGAAGTATAGACGGTTTTTTCATTGCATTCGTTATTTTTAGCAATCACTTCGAATTCTTTGTTGCTAATATCACCATAGTGACAATGTTCAACTAAAGCATAATTACATTTGCCATACATCTGATATCTTTTACCATCGAATGTTTTCACGTGGGCGTCACCCGTGATGTCACAAGTGGCCGAGCATGGTTTTTTAGTGCAGCTCCACATACCTCCGTTGCATACGCTGAAAAAGTGAACACGTATCAATTAAACTTGTAGCAAATCATTACTAAGTATTAGAAAGAAAAAAGTAAACATTGCTTTGATTTGTTTAGTGGAATAAAACGAACAGGAAAATATAATTCTTAATGAAGAATACTGAAAGATTGCTATATTAAATAAATATTACAAATAGGTGCAGCAAATATGTGCAACAAATAGGTGCAACAAATAGGTGCAACATTTTAAAAAGAGATGGCTAAAAGAAAGACTAAATAAAATATTTTCAATATCTAAGTAATTAGCTACCAGTCTTCACATTCTCCAACCCTTGAGCTACCGTCTGCATATCTGACGTCGTCACGATAACATGAACAAGAGGTTTTTGGAACACATTTATCGGTAGCTTTATCATAGTACAGATCAGGTGGGCAATGACACCCATCCACACAATCAGCCACACACTTAGATGATGCAAACAAATTGTCACATGACTTGGGACAAGCACTTCCACAATCATAATATTTCTTGTCACCATGACACTCGATCGCTGAAATATACAACATTCATTTAAAATATTCACCACTAAAAAGATATGTTCGACCTATCTAAGGATATAAAATAACTGATCAAAATACATTGCTCAAATGATATATCATCCTGTAATATTACTTCAACTCAATTACAATATTGTTACGACGGACTTAAAGAAAGAAACCTAAATAATGTTAAATAATTCTAACGACAAACCTAAAGAAACCTAAATAATGTTAAATAATTCTTACGACAAAGATCAGGCTTTCTCCACTTTAATTCAACACCATATTTATGACATACTCTAGCATACAATGACATTGCATCGCACATACAATCGCTGTTGAGGTCGTAGTTACAGTTCACCACATCCTGCATACATAAGAGCTTGTACTCATCAGGGGAGACAACGTCATGACAAGGTTTAAAGGCTGCTGTATTAATGATATCACACATAGTTTCAGCGTTTCCAAATGCAATATCTTCGTTACCACTAGGGTTATAAAATAACGAATCCATGCTTTGACTTTCTGTACAGATTTCTCTATCTGTTTGATATACTTGGGCTAATTCTTTTACACTATTTCTCTTACTGTTAGTATAATCAACCAAATCATTTGATGGGTCACCATCCAAATTACCGCAAAGACCGTTTAATTTATGGTTACCACCTTCTACCGTTTTGTATTTATCATCAACAGTCACTGAAACATCCTCCAAACCATCAAACTTGATGACAACACGTTCTTGAGTGATAACCATCACGTAACGACCAGCCTAAATGTAAATAGTAGCGATATAGCGATATAAATGATAATCTCGTCAACACGAAAGTTAAATTACACTAAACTATTATGATAAGGGTTCGAATTTTTTAAAGTACTTTATTTTTAGAAGTATATGAATTCTTATTCAAATTTTTCAGTATGATGCTAAATCCCAAGTTAACTAAACTAGAAACGTTCTTAGAAATTAATATTTTTTCATTATAACAAGAAGACCGAGGTAGCCTTCCCAAAAACAAACAAACAAACAAAAAACTATTCCATACTTCAACTATTCTTGGTACTTCTTCATATGGTAAACTTTTCAAAACACCATTCACTTTAACAATGAATAATCGTCCTATTTTCTGTCCCAAATGAATATTTTTGCCATCAACATTGATATCTAGCGTTCTTTTGACAGTGGTATTATAATTGGTGTTAGGGTCGTTGTTGACGATGACATTGAAGTTAGCAGTCGACTCACTGTCGTGAACCAGGTAGTAAGAACATCCCGTTAAAAGATTGTAGTTCAGTCCATCGAATGTACTGTAATGCACCTTTGATCGAATGGAACAAGTTTTATTCACTAAAATAAAAACAATCAATGGTATAAATATGAGACAAAAGTTAATACACAAATTAATTTAGGAGTGGCGAGTAGTAGTATTCCAGTAAAACATAACATAGTTTACTTACATGGTCTTAAAAAAGCATCAGTATTCAACAAGCCAGTGATCGAACCTAAAAAAACAATCATAAAGTAAGCCATCAAAAATAAAAAGATATCCTACAAAATATCAACTACCATTGGGAAGCAATTAAATTATCTTATTGGTCATTCAGGTTATCTTATTGGTTATTTTATGGTTATAGTTTGACCACCCATACCTGAGAACTGGTATCAAAATAAATCTGGATACTTCATTGTCGTTAATTTTATTATAGATTCCAAATCTTTAACTTTAAATCTCACAAGTATGCTTGATAGATATATTCACAAGACTAAATGGTGGCTATGAAATGTTCTTACTGTGTCTAGCTTCACATTCAGATTTATCATCATAGCTATTCTTGTTACCAAGACAACCTTTAAACTCCATAGCTTTACATTCTTTATCTATGTTATCGTATGCATATTTAGTTTCTGTTAGAACGCATGATGTTCCAAACACTCTTTCACATAAAGATTTCGTTTGATCACTCTCTGAAAGATAAAATATCCAATGAATGAATGAATGAATGAATCTATATTGAATCAATGAACGAACACAGATTAGTAGAGACTTTAAAAAGAGCAACGAAACGTAGATGATGATTCTTATAGAATACAAATGTTGTAAAGATTTGCTATAATTTACTGAATTTGGAATGAAATATATGTATACTTTCTATACTTTATATAAGTATACTTTGACGAAGTAAGTAAGACGTATATGTGGAAGTTGTAATTGGATCGTACAAAAATGTTTTGATAATTGTAATGAAAAATATTTTTTATTTTAGATACTGCAAGAACAGTTATAAATAAAGAATTGGTAACCTTGAAGAATAACTTTTTTAGTCAAATATCATTATCAATTAGTAGCAGATTCTATAATTACTTTGGAAAATATCTTGATGTATTGAATAAAACTTCAGATTAAAATTACTTACTACAGTAATGTAAACACTGATTTTTATTGTATTGCGCAAAAGGTCTTTGTTCAGCACAGTTGGACTTTAAACTGTTGATGAATTTCATACAGTATTCCCGTTCTATAGGGGTAGCTAAATGGAAGTTGTCGTCAGGGTTGAACACATCTAACGCTTTCTTGCATACACCAGCATCTATAACCATGTGCTTTACGTCTTCTATAACAAAAGAAAAAATGATTAAAAGTGCTTCTGTAGCAACATTCTAGGACATTTTCATTTTACTTAGAGTAATAATGTAACAAAATGCTTTCCTACATTCAAGTAAATTTACCATTGCCTCTATAAGCTGTCTTTACTGTCTATAAGGTGTCTATGTATAAAGTTTTTGATTTAAATACTCCAACTGTTTATCATGTCGTCGTTTAAAAAAAGAAGTAAATAAGTGCATGTGATACCTTCATCACATTTAGCTCCTGTATATCCGGGGTAACAAACACATTTAAATGCGGAACCTATAACTTGACATTGCCCTCCAATGCCACACTCTGGTGAACAAATTGCTAAAAGTATAAATAATATGCAGATAAATTGTAAAGTTTTACATTACACAGATCAGGAGTGTCAACAATTCCTACTTTTTCTATTTAGAAAAATCAAAAATATCGGTTTGGTAAACATTATCATAAAATACAGAGAACAATAAGGAGTTCTCTATGAGCACTATTCGAGATCGCTTGCTTTTATTATCCAAAGATTACTGTGCTACAAAAATACATTTCTTAGCAATTATTTTGTTCGTCCAATAGCATTTTTCAGAATTTCTAAAGTTCTTTAGTTCATACAGCACCTGGAAAACCTTGAGAATGACCCCAGGGAAAACCTGGCATTACAATTTGAAAAAAAAATTTATAAGCAATAAATCTTAATCTTTTTGAAATTACATTACATTTTAGGTCAACTCAGGATATCTTTTTTAAGGGAAGATTCAGATAATAAAGTATAATTTTACAAAAATCTCAGGGAAAATTATTCTTGAAATTGTGTATGAACCCTGTAATATGAGAAAAACTTGCAAATATAGTTTTGGATCCCTTTAAGGTATTTGCGTAGTTTTATATTAAACTTACATTCAGGACCTTTTTCAGAAAAACATAATACAATATTTCAAAAATTGATCATTCAGTTAAATTCTACAAATGTTTTGCCAGTACCCTTCCTAAAAATTTATTGAATACAGTATGCAAAAAATATACATGCCAAAATTGCTACTTGTAAAGTACACTCCAATGGCTCTCTGTTTATAATACAGTTTAGAGTGGATGCAATCATAAATATAAAGTTCTCATAACCAACTTCATTATCAAAGATTCACTAAAATTGATGAAAAAAGGGTAGCTAAGTACTAAGTACTTACATTTTCTACAAAGGTGATCCATTCCAACTGGGTAAGCAAGAGGACAAGAGCAATTCATATTAGTAGAACATTCACCACCGTTTTCACAAATATCAGGACAATAATCTAAACAATGGAATATACAAAGTAAAATATATTAGTAATGTGAATTACTTGGGCTTTACACTGTTTCACATCTTATCAGAACGATCTTCAGAGACAAAGTGAACTTCCACGAAAAATAGTTACAAGGTATTGTAGTGAAAATGTTATTAAATGTTTAGTTTAGTAAATGCAAACATTTTCATTGGTGGAATATATATCAACATTACATCATTGACCTTATGACAGTACTGTAAGTTCATTTACTTAGTTCGTCATATTATATTAAAAATCTCAACCAAGAAAGTAACCTTTCTCAATATCAGATTCGTTGACACCAGATGTATGTTACTGATATTATGTTACATTAACATTTAATTTAGTTATTATCTAGTAATTGAATGGTAAAAAAAGTAGAAAAAACTTACTTCTGTCACAAAATTTACCAATGAATTCCTTGGGACATAAGCATATATTGTTTTTAGGATCCTGACATATGCCACCATTTTGACATGGGTATTTGCAGTTAGCTAAAGTTGTTAAATAAAGAATTGTATTCAAATCATTGTATTTATGAAATGTAAACAAGTGAAATTAGAATGAAATCAACTTAGGAGGAGTGTTTGAAAGTAACCCTAATTGTTTCTTTAGGGTGATGCTTTCATGTATTTTATCTGTCATGGAATAAAGTTTTAGTTCTTTTGTCAACTCATTGGAACAAGGATAGGATATAATAAGTATTGGTGACTAATAACTAGTTTTACTATAATGAGATAGAAGAAAGATAGTTTTATAAATATATTTTTAATTTTTGATGTGTATCAAAGAAATGAATATTTACATTGCAGTTTAATAGTTTTTTACACTTCGAACAATACAACTGAAACAGTAAAAGATATAAGGCATACCAATTTGACAATTATCTCCAGAATAAAAATCTGGACAAACACATTTATCTCCCTGACATGATCCTCCATTTTGACAAACTGTTGTACAAGGTTCTAAAACAAAAATGTCAGCAATAATTATTGTTTCTCTTTCTTTTCATATTTGGAAATTAGTTAAAAATAACTATATACAGTAAATACTTTGAAGAAAACTAGAATGTTGTATGATTCAAAGATTTTCTACAGATTTATAAATCAGTCATAAAGTTGAGAAAAATAACAATCGCACCTGATAGGAGAGAAACTGTTACTACTATTTAAATTGTTAGTAGGAGTAATTATTAAATAATCAAATAAGTTAACTTAACTATAAAAAAAACTGTAAGGAGAGTTTTTTTAGCAAATTTAATAAACATAGAAAGTTTTAATTCAAATTTATCATCAATTGCAAAATTAATACAAAATTATTATTATAGTACCATTATAAATGCTTGTATACAATTTCAGATTGCTTATTAGTTATCATAGCCTGTTCATTATTCTTTTAAAATATTTAAAACTTCATGTTTGCTTCTATTATAAGTATATATATTTAAAAAATAACAACTAAGTTCAATTTAGTACCAAGCAAAACTGAGCCAATCAGAAAGGTTATATATATAGAATATCTCGAGGAAGATTAATATATATTAGTTTGTTAAATACCGATTTCACAGTTCTTTCCATTAAATCCCGCTGTGCATTGACAAACGTAGTCAACACATTTCCCTCCATTTTTACAATCTCCATTTCTTTTACATGCTTTGTCTTTAAAGTAATTAGTAAAATGTTAACATCAATTAGTCTTACAGAGGAATGATAAATTAGTCTTACAGAGGAATAATTTATTAGTCTTACAGAGAAATGATTAATTAGAATTACTTGTTAGTTACTGTATGGATAAGAAATAAATATAAATTTAGTGACATGCAGCTTATGAATTCTCCAACATAGTTTGGAGCCAGATATTGTTTAGAAACAATCTACAATGTTATTGTAGATATTTGTGCAGGGTTAAGCTATTGTTCATATGTGTTACTAAAGACCCTAAATAACTGCTAAAAAGAAGATTCTCTCTATAGAAATACAGCCTGTACAATTTGTATTCGAGTATTCAAACCATGTACAAAATATTTTTGAGTTTGCAAACAATGTATATATTGTTTATAGAAGAAATTTGAAATAAAGTAACATATTTGAGGTAAAATATTTGATTTTTCTATTTGCATTGATTAAGCTGTACATTGATCAACAAGAAAAAGAGAATGGCAAACTAACTTAAAGTAGTGTTCTGTTATGTTATCATTGTGTTATAAAACAAATAGTAGAAAAATACCAAGATGAACTCTTTCATTAAGTTAATGCAATGAATAAAATATACCTTCTCTTTTCTCTCTCCGAGCTATAAAAAATCACAAACAATAAACTGTAACACATATAAAAAATCAACCACAAAGAAATAAAATGATGAAAAATGGGAACAGAAACAAGCACGAAACTGGTGAGTTTTACTCTAAAACCCTAGCATGTCATAATAATAATACCAGAACTGCACTATAAACGTACATCCTTACTTATTGGGTATATTAAAATATTTGGATTCATCAAATCAGTCTTTCAACACCATGATTGAAAAATGAATCCACAAAAAACTGCAGTACAATAACAATGGTGAGAAAAAGTTAAAAATAAGGGAAAATTTCACAATCGTACTTTGAGAGACTGAGATTGTAAAAGGAATGAGAAACTCTGAGAAAATGAGAAACTCTTTTTTATTTAATTTTTTTCTGTTAACTTTTTTTTCTTACCTTGAGTACAGGATGTCTGACATTCTCCCATTGTAGCGAATGCTGGCGACCCCCCACAACTATATTGATGCTTTTCCTCACAAGCTTTTGAGACAATGTTGTAATGGTAAACTTTGTTTGAAATTTGATTGAACGCATCGTTACAAATTCCTAAAAATGAAAAAGAATAATTACTGTCTGTATATTATGTCACTAATCATATAAATTTAAAATAAAGTTTTATATTGTAAAAATGTTTTTTAAAATTGGTTAGAGACATCTTTGAAACCAAAGTATACTGTCTAGTATAAAGTTGTTAGTTTTCATACAGTAGCATACATGAGTAAGTTTACTCTTAACTCACTTATACTCTTTTATTAAAATAACTAAGTATTATTCAGAAGAATACAGTATAAATCTTGAAACCAAAAAATAATCTAACCAACCTGGTTTACATAAAAATACACATGCTTTTCTGTAACCTTCAGATTCGTCAGGTGAAGATTGTAAGCTATCTTTTGCATTCTTGAGAAAGTTGGCACAAGATTCATTATGTGTGGAAGCATATTGATCTAATTTATCAGTACATATTCCGGATTTAAATTTTTTAACAGAGCAACCTAAAAAAGAAAAAGACTAAAATCAAATCACACATTTGTTAAATGGATTTGCCAGAAAAAATATATGTATATTTGGTGTTAGATTTACTACCAAATTTCTAACGACTTCACTGAGTGTTACAAAATATATAAATGCTATACTGTAGCCATAGAACTTTGCATATTTATAGTATTATTATAAACAAAATTTTGATTTTTTTTGCTATAATATCATCATTTTTTTTGTCATCATCATATTTGTGTCCTCACTTTAATTTTTTGTAGCCTAGGAATATAGACCACGCTAAAGCTTGGTCTATGCACATTCGCAGGAAAATCTATCTTAAAAAAAGACTGGGAATAAGTATCATTTACCGAGAACTTTTGCTTTGATTATAAGAACCAATAAGAAAGGTCGTAAATTCTTTTGCTAATGCACATGCGTTTCATAAATTTTGAAATGGCTTAGAAATGATTATTGTGCGAATGTTCATAGACACTAGAAAAACATGTTTTTCATAAAGGGTCTATAGCGAAGGCTAGTTTTTTGCTGATTTTTTTCAAAAACAAGAATAAGAACAATGTTATTCCTTGACTCAACAAACTACAAGTTTAAAATATGAAAATGACAACATTTTACTTGTTGCTGAAAATGGAATATACCTTTTCACGGTTAGGCTTTTTCTGCCCTGATTACCCATGATACAGTTTTAACATTAACAAAATAATTAGAATTTAATTTCTCTTGAGAAAACACTAGAAAAAGTAATTATCTTGTTGATCGTAAAATTAATGGCTCTTACAAACAGCATCATGGTTAATCAGGGCAAATTATTTTAACAGTGAAAAGGTCTATAAAAACTGAGAGATTATACTTTAAGGGGATTAAATTTCTCGGGGATTAAATATCGCGGATGAGCTTATCCGCGAAATTTAGATATTTTGTGGGGATTTTTAAAAAATTTCGCTTTTTAAAAAATTTCACTTTTTTCGCGAATTAAAAACATAAAATACTATTTTTAATACAGGTGAGTTTGTTATATAAAAATATAATAATAATAATTGAAATATAATAATAATTTCTAACTTAAGTAAATGTACATTTACAGCATCATAATGTGTATCATAATGAAAAACAAAC
>JAYJMI010704613.1:5582-22662 GCA_036873855.1 Sarsia tubulosa
TCTAATGATTAAGGAGACAATTTTATTCTATCCCTAAATATTTTCTAAAATTATTCACATAACAAAAATTATTCACCGCAAACCCAGGTAATCATTTAAAAAGAGCAAATTTAGTTTTTATTTATAAGGTAAATATTAAAGCGCTTTTACCTTCAAGAATGTGCTTCATATATTTTTTATTTTATAGCCATGATCAATTTTACTGTAAAGTTCACAGACAATGTTAATAAAATTTCTACAAACTAAAGTACTATTTACACGAAAAAATCATAAAGCAATAGCAATTTAAATATTCTATAACTTGTTTTAAACTTAATACCCCCATAAAGCATTTTTAGTGACACTATCAGTTTTAGCTGTAATCGTACCATTATGATCACTGGTTAAAAGATTTCCATTACTTGCTCGAATTAACATTTGGTTTTTACCATAAAGTTCAAAAGTAAAGTATTCTCCATCGTTTTCGTTTATTACAATGAAGTTGTCTTCAGCTAGTGAGCAGAATTTACCCGATTTCATCTTTAATCTATATCTACCGTCAAACTCGTGAAGTACATGAATTGTATTAGGTATTCCACGGTTAGACTGAAGTTTATTACTGGAACTAATTTCTCCAATATATCCATGTTCACCTCTTATAACAATTATAGGACGATTGACCAAGGTTAACGTAAATAATGCTTGTGGGTCAGTTGCGGAATCACTAACTGGGGTCAGCTGTCCACCGCTGGACGATGAGATATATTTTCCATTCGATGTTTTGAAAGCTACTTTACCTTCATGCCATTCTAACTCAAAAACTCCATTGGGCGCTATTTTGTCGGCTGATGACGTCACTGATTTTTCAGTTGATACCCAATATTTTTTATTTGCAGAAAGGAATGTTGCTTTTTCTTTACGACCCAAATGATACTCAAGTTGAAATAATTCACTGTCCCCAGGCTCCATAAACTGATTAGCCGTCACGTCAATACCTTGAAAAATGTGATTAAATAAGTTAAAAATAGTTCAGATTTTTTAGCATGGTTGTAATTTTAATAATTTATGACATTTTTGAAATATTTCATGGTTTAACAACATGCCAAAAGCAATTTTCAACAAATAACAAGTAATTAGAAATGCTTGTTTTTGGTTATTTGCCAAGTATAGACAATAAAAATAAAAGCTGTACCTTTACTCCCTTGTTTTTCAATTGAATAAACGTGTTTATAATTTTATATCACTAATAAGTTGAGATAATTAAGATTAAATGTGCTATGTATCTATTTCTGGAGCTGCGAACTGACCAATATAAACTTTGAAGCACTTTTCAGGATGTGTAAGCAAAATCACACTATGTTCTTGCTTTTATGAAGAAAACAAAATTTCAAAACGAAACTTACAAATAATAATTATTTACTCACATTGTAAATACTTATTTCAAATTTTCTTTTCGAAAACATTAGTTTTGAAATCAAAGCAAATTGGTTCTTCTACCTTAAGTGGATTAATTTTCGCGTGGACTAGTTTTCGCGGACGTCAAATTTCGGGCTTTTCGCGAGGATCAATTTTCGTGGATGAACTGCTTTCTTACCGTTTTTTACTGTTAAATAGGCTAGTTTGCAAATAAATTGCGAAAAAAGCATATTTTGCGCGGAGCAATTTTCGCAGAAAATTACGAGAACCGCCAAATCCTCGAAAATTAATCCGCGCGAAAATTAATCCACTTAAGGTATATATCAATAAACGTCAAAGAAAACAAGCAGTTTTTTTCTACTCACCTTGTCTTACCGATACCTTCTTTCCATTATTAGCCACAATAACGCATTGAGCACGACTCTCTTCCATCGCAAATATTTCATCTTTACCAATGTTACCTTTGGTGGCTATTAGTTTACCTTTATGTCCGTACACAGAAAGAAACTTTTTATTCGCAATCGATTTAAAAGCGAAATGGTTTTCTTTAATTGAAAGTATAAATTTACTTTCTTCTGTTAATTCAGGGTTTAGTTCTCCAGTTACACCATTTAAATAATCTCCATCAGCACTTCGTATGCCGTATAAACCTTTATGGAATTCTAAAGTTAAAACAGCGTCTTTACCCCACGGTACATCTTCATTAGCTCTTAATTCCTCATCTTGAAGGTGGACGTACTGTTTCCTAGCAACGCTTTTTAAGTTGCATTGCGGATGACCAGCATAATGGACACACCATAATATTTCATCAATTAAATTCACGGACATCAACGTATATAGTCGTTCACTATTTCCTGCGACATATTTACCGAAGCTATCTTTAAATGCCCATTTACCATTATCTGATATAACTACTTCAAACAGATAAGCTTCGTCTTTTTCCTCAGCTTCACAAGATACGTTACCATTTTTATTTGTTTCTAGATATCTGTTTTGTGGGCTTATAAGATATCCTTTATTCGCAGCTCCATCTACTTCTTGTACAAACGTCCATGTTTGTTTTGCTTTTAACGATGTCCCGGTCACGTTGATTTGGTTACCGAATGTTTCAGCTGTTAAGTATTTGTCTTCGTGATTAACCAATCCAAATTGGATACTCATTTTGATGTTTCTTTTTTCTATATCCATTATTAAAAAAAAATTAGTTAGAACAAAAAAACAAATAAAAATCCATAAATTATTAAAGTGCTCTTGTTTTATATAAAATAGCTTTTTCTTAAACAAGTTTTTGTTGATAAACATTTATAGGTAACAGGAGAAGCTATTGTAATTTTTGATATCACGGGATTAAACAACAACAAAATGTAAACCAATGTATCAGATTTTAAAGAAACAGATAATGTGTTACTATGGGAAAATGCTATCATTTTGATTATAAAACAAAAGGCTAAAAACGTTAAAAAAAACATTATCAGATTAGTTATATTGCAATCAGTACCGACAAATAACTTATTGAGTAAATATAAAGTTAAACTAGAGCTGGACTTAATTTTGATTTTTACCTACTGAAATACTAATTACAGGAACAAAAATATTAATTGTTACTTGGAGAACCCAGTTAGAAAACGGACGTCCGTCAGAAAAACGGATTAAAACGGATTAAAGAAATTATGAATATCTAGGCTATCAGGAATCCCTTCAAACCTTCTTTCAAGCAACTTAGTAAATCTAACTGTAATAAGAAGAACTATAATATAAATACTTATACAAGATCCATCATGAATAAAGTGTCAACAGTATCTTGATCACAAACCATAAACAAAATTTATTTTTGTTAACTGAAAAAACATTTTTATGATATCAGACATGTTATAAAAAAGCAATAAATCAAAATGTCTAATTGGAAATGCGAACAATTAATCAATTAATACCAATACACTACTTAAGAATTTATTAAATAGTAATAAAAATATGTTGACATTGATTTATATAACAGGGAAGGGCAATATAATTATATCCAATAGACTTGGGGAAATCATGTTAGATATCTTACTATCTGATATAGCTAAAGGTACTTATGGACTTATCCGAAAAAATTATCCTATTAATAGTTTTCTCAATATAAAGTAAGAGTAACAAGGAAACGATATGCTAAAATCTCCATCCTGAAGTTTAGAAATAAGCCCACAGAAGCACTTTGAAAATCGGGTTCATACCCAATATGTGTAAGCAACACAAAGTACTTGCGATTTTTTGTCAAAAAAGCAATTTTCTTTGGAATTACACATAGAAAATCACTGAATTTTCTTCAAGATGCTTATGTTTGATAAATCTTTCAAATTATCCAGAAAAATAAGGAGTAAAAAAAAACACCCTAAGGATTACGTGCATAAGTACCTTTAATTGCTTTAACAAATGGAGGGAGATACACATAAGCTATTCCTGTCAACACTTTATGATGATCAAGTTGGATTGTTGTTAAAAATATATATGTTAGTCTACTACCCCCTGACCCTCAAATGACCCTTCTGGTATTTGGTTTCGTTGTAAATTCTATTTCATAGATACTTACTTAAAACCTACCTTTGTATAGTTTTGTTTGACAAGATACGAAGCTTATATAACTTTAATAGTTTGTGTGTTTGTTTTGATATAAAAAAATAAGTTAGAATTAATATTAGAATGATTCATTCAGAAATGTCATACGAGGTTATAAGTTTTAAACTAATTGACGTAAAGTCCAGGTTAATAGGGTTAAGTTAGTGCTTCCTTTCCAAATAAGTGTCATTTTTTTATACCTATTCATTGAAACATAACGAGGACCTTCAATACATACATTAGCAAGAAAATGACTTTTTTCTAAGAAACATTGTAAATACCGTATCTACAAATAAGTAACATAAAGCGAGAATTAATAAAAACAAAAATACCTGCCAACACAGTTCTTGCCAGAACTGTTCGGCAAAACATGCAGTTACAACAGTAATCGAGTTATAAGAATAAACTTAGTCACTTAAACATATTTAGGGATCACAATAGAAATCTGCCTTTTTAGCTTGTTTTATGTCATCCCTGCTTCCACCCTTCTCCTCTCTATCCCAGATCTTTTATATTTTTGATGATTTTAGTTATATTTTACAATTTATACTCATGCTATCATCTATCGGCAATTTTTCATTTTCAACTTTTTTTGTTGTTTTTAGCTGTATTTTAGTGAAAGAAACTTAATTACTTACTTACTTAAGCTTATTTCCTTTAATTGAAGAATGTTTGAATTGGGTGGTGAAGAATGGGCTTCAGTCTGCACAAGTAGACAGTGTAAATCGTTTTTAAGCACTTGTGGTTAAAACTGGGCACGTTTTTTGACAAGCATACTAACGAATAAATTACCCCAATGATTTTGTAATTAAAACAATGTCTCACAAATAGTCAATATTTTAAGCGAGTTTATGAATGTGTAGCAACGGTAACCAGGTGGATATTCAAGAATCTAGAAAACAGAAGATAATAATGATCATAAATGACAAAAACTTACTCAAATGCTATCTAGTAGAAGAAATATCTATCAATCAGTACCTATAAATGATAATACAACTACCAACACATCAATACTACTGGCTATATATTTGCAAGCAGTATTTTTTTCAGGATCCGATTAGAGACAAAATTGAATGTAATGAAAATACTTAATCAATTACATAACAAAAGTCTGTTTGATGACACGAAGGATTTTAACTGAATATTGTATAAGTAATGAAGATTATGATTTCATTCATTGTACATAAACATCACTGTCCCTTTACCGTTCCTTGACAGTTAAATTAGATTATGAACAAATTTAAAAACCAACTAGAAGTTTATTATTCATGTTATTGAAGGGACATACTGAGGTGTTTTGGCCAAAATAATTAATCTCTACTGAAAATTTGTCAAATGATAGATTATCACTTTAGTAGTGAGTGTACTGTTAAAATTTGATCCAATTTATGTTTAGTTGTTGAGATATTTCTATTTCAAAATCGCTAAACATAAGAAAACGATATGCAATGGAGATATTTTGTTTTGTTGATAAGTTTGGAATCACTTTACTTCTATTTAGTCTTCTGAAACATAATATATGATTGTTCCTATCTTCCCTACAATACATAAATTTTTCCAAAAAAAAAGAGCCGAAAAACTTTTTAACAATCAGAACATAAGTTACAATATAAAATGTTGCATCGGAATTGAACGTAAAAATGCTTTTTACCCCTCTAAATAGTGTCCAGACTCTTTGTACCCCCATAAATACAGTTTTATATATTCTATGACTTTTTTAGCTGTGTTCTAAAAATAACAAAATTTGCATATAACCGTATTTTTGGAAGAATATCCTGTAAAAATTTGAGCAATTTTCTATGTATAGTTCTTAATATATTTGCATTTCAAATTCGCTAAATGATAGGAATCAAGAAGCAATTGAACTTTTTTTACAAAGTTTGGAACTATTTTACTAATGATCTGCTCAACGAAAGGAGGTGAAATTTAACAGCTCTATAAACTTCTAGCTACACCTTTGACACATTTCATTTCAATAAAAGGTTGCATAAAAATGATCTTATTTGGTTGGGCCTTTAGTGTGCTTTACAGCATATATGAAATAACAATAAAGTATGCAAATTTCAACGTTCTTATAAACAACCATTATTTCTGTGATAAAATCGAGAACATGATCAGATACTTTGGATATTCATGCAATTTTATCATGTTCTACCTCTTTTTAATATAGAACGTTGCTTTAAAATCATCATTAAAGTAAGGTGTTACCACCTTATTAAACATTTAATTATCCCAAGAGATGTTCCATGATTCTAATTGAGAGAAGATAGGTGGGATATGTTGAAATTAAGCTTATTTTATTACGCCTCTCTTTTACCTATCTTGACTCCAAACATTATTCCAAAGTGTAACTAAACTTAAATCACATGTTTCAAATACCCAATGTGAGAATATAGTACTTCTTATCTAAATGCTAACATTTCTACAACATAATATCTATTATATTCTTTCAAGAAATTTCTAGAAATACAGTGTGTACTACATGAAACCATTCCATACTCATAGCATATATTTATAATATTCACGAAAACAGAGGATAGTTTTTAAATATATACACGTTTACTGGAATAAATCTTTCGACATATCTTACTTTAATTCGCCCCAGCAAAAATTCCAGTTTTAAATATCTTTCAACATTTATTCATGATAAATAGAGTTTGTATGTTAGCAGTCACACAACAGAAGCATATGTTCTATTAAATACTTATAATATCAGTTGAATACAGGAAAATATTGAAAAAGATTTTTTATAAAAATCCCTCAAAAGTTCTTATAGAAAATTTAACAAATAAAAACTTGAATGTAATTGGTTAAACCTTAGGGTAGCAGATGAAAATTCTATTCTCTATTTTAATCTTTTTAAATAATATATAAAAACTAAAGTAAATAACGTAATAATACAAAAAGTCTCTTCAAAACTGAGGTGACATTATTATTTTATCTCGATATATATTGTCTCCGTAAGTCAAACCTTCATTCAATGATAAATCTAATGGCCACACCTCCTTAGCACAAGAAATTAAATATCTCAAAACAGATCTTTCGTTTCCCTTTTCTACAGAGATAATATTTAAAGAGTTTTGAAAAGTCGTTCTTTTAAATACGGTCGAAAGTCGCAAATCACAGGTTTGTGTTTACGGCTCAACGAGTTCCCTCCAAAATTTCTTCTTAAAAACAAAAACTATAATTAGTCTACATAACTACCTCCAAGCTACATCAGTTTAGCTTTTTCAATACTAAAACTTACTGTTTTCATTTAATAATAAAATTCATATTATATCGTTATAAAAGAAGACTGGGAACTACAATTAAAACAATGGATTTTTTACAAGATTTCTGGATACTTTTTGACAATTTCAATTAACCGGATGTAAAATTAACAATAGACTCGAGTATTGAAAATATCAAACCGACATGAAATGAAAGAAATGTGCAGATAACATGCGTAATATAAAGTATGACAGAAAGAAGGGTAAAAAGGATACTAGAAATACTTTTGAAAGTTGATTCTCAAAAAAAAATCTAACTTTTTTTTTTTAAAACAGTTTTCAAATAATCGTTAAATTCTGTTGATGCCCCTTTACGAATTTTTTTATTTCAAAAGAAAAACAACGAATGGCTGTGATACCGGTGACTACTTATAAAATAATTACGATGACCTTGAGTCTGTAAATATTTCCCAAATTTAATTTTTTATTTATTTCTCCATTTTATGTTGGTAATTATTATGGATTAAAATTTTTTACAGTCTTGATTTATTTATTTGTAAGATTATCAAAGAAAAGATAACAATAAACTGTCGAACTTCATGGTTTTCTGTTTCATTTTAGTCTAAATACGTTTTGAAATTAATTTTCAAGTTTCCAAGGCAACACAGTGCGTAAGTTAGTTGATACTTAATGTTTAGTACTAAACTATCAGTTGATTCGTTTAGGTTTTTCAACGATGTTTGCGAATGCAGTTACCGGTAATGTTTAGTACTAAACTATCAGTTGATTTGTTTAGGTTTTTCAACGATGTTTGCGAATGCAGTTACCGGTAATGGTATCACATGGATCAACATACCTATACCCCTACCTACGGATGGTCATGGACAATTTATTGGTGAAAAACAAAACCTCATTCAAGGGAGGTAAGAATTAGTCAGAGTAACTCAGTTTAACTCGTTCCATACTAAAGCCTATTGTTTATTTTTATAATTAAAATGTGCGCCGTTTCCTTAAAGTAGAAGACTGGGAACTACAATAATAAATGGATATTTTACTAGGTTTTTGGACATTTTTTGACAAATTCAATTACCCGGATATGAATATATCAAAAAACTCGAGTATTGAAAATACCAAACCTAGTTATATTAGCTACACGTTTCCATATATAATATACATTGAAATAAATAACTCTTATTTACCGTAACCATCGTCCAACCGCCGGTGGTTTGTTTGAAATCTTATATTATTAATAATATATATCGAGGATCCTCCCAGCACTGGGAGTATGGAATTAGTGATATGTCACTGCCTTTCCCCTTCCCTTCGTGCAGAAACCTGTTGATTCGCTCTGCATTAGCTTTTAATGACATAAGTCATTCAAGTCAGTGTAGGCCGGGTAGCACAGTTGGATAGAGCGTCGTGGTACTGACACGGAGGTCGTGGGTTTAAACCCTACTTCGGCCAGAATTTCTGCATATCTCTCCATATCGAATATATTCTTAATATTTTTAAAAATTAGTACAAATGTTTTACTGGCATGTTTAATATATTTTGCTAGACTTTAGAGAAGTAGTTAGAGCTTAAATACGGTCAGAAGTCGTAAAATACGGGTTTCTGTTTACGGCACGGAAATCCTACCCACATCTGATTTTTTTTAAGCGACTAATATAGTCTAATAATTTGCATATTTATCAATAATAAACATACTTAAAAAATACCATTTACAACCACCGAGGAAATATGTGAACATTTCCTAATGTGTTTTTTATCTTATCTGAAAAGAAAAGTCGTTGTATTCTGTTTTTGTTACATCTAGTAATATTATACGAAACATACGTCATCTCCGACGTAACTTTTTTATTCCAGATGTTTAATTTCAATTGTATCGAACAGCAACATTGTCAACATAGATTAACTTCTAAAACATCATATGGTAATTCTCAGGTTTATAAACAAAGGCCATATTATAAACCAAAGTGTTGCTACTGAGGCTATAGTAACTGTTTGTATAAATCTTTATAATCTTTTCATTACACTTTGAACTTATAGATACTATCATTCGTCTACAAAATTCTTCATCATATCTGGTGTCATTCACATCAAAGCATTAACCCCACGCGGTATAGCCGTGTCGCTAGTAAGCGATGGCTCGCGATTATTAACCTCGACCAATGGCGTTCTAAATACACGCACTGACACTGATTCGGCAAAAACCCAGACGTATTCAGTGGCAGGATTGTTAGAGCTTCCTTCTGATCAACCCCTTTCATTGTATATGCATCTTTCGACACAAGAAGATTATGAAATTCTACCTGGAAGTCGCTTATCAATAACGTCGAGCCAACCCGATTATCCAGCTTTTAATTTAGTCTACATAAAACAGGTTTGTAATTTAAATCCGATATGAGAAAGTGTTTGTTATGTTTCGAGTTTTTTACATTAAAATAACAAGTTTAGAAATATCATCTAGTCGATATAAGGTTTTCCAGTTCCGGCAAACCGAATTTTGGATTGGATTTTCACTTTCCATCCTAATAAGTTTAGAATAAATTTCATCACGGTTTGCCACTCTACGACATATAAAGAAAACAATTTTTAAAGTTTTAATAAAAACGTAAAAAAATTTAAGATACATTACGTATCATTGGAATGACATTGAAGAAATAAGTTAAAACCAAAGCAAAATTCAAGTTGTCAATTTGATATTGAATATTGAAACTTTTATGTTAGATAAACTACAACTATTATTGTCAATTGTAATTATATGTAAATTGACGGTTTTAAATCTTCAAATCATTTGTAAGTGTCATATATTGACAGCTTTTAAATCTTTAAATCATTTGTAGGTGTCATATATTGACAGTGGCGTATGGTTGAAACTTGATCAATGGTCGGTTTCAAAAGATGGCTCTTTCATGTTCACTAATAATTTCCGCGATGATTATGTTGCGGATGTCAGCGGAATTTATTTTGTGACTGCAAATATTATATTTCATGACGCAAGTGGGCCTGTATCAGCTATACTCTCATTAAATGGTGGAACATCAAAACGACAGGCAATATCTGTTACAAATGGAAATCCTTCCGCCATTAGAGAAACCCTAAGCTTGAGCGGATCTTTCTTTATCAAGCAAGGTATTTACAGTGTCTTTAACAAAAAAATCCTAAATGAATTTAAGAGAAACTAACTACTTCACCATTGAAACTTTCACAAGTTTAAACGATTACCACCCTACACTTTTGCATAACCATATCCGTAAGCCAACATTTGACTTCTCGTATGTTAAAACTTTTTCAATAGAAATGATATCTCAATCTCTAAATTTAAGATATGTTAGTTTGATTTGATTTAGAACGGATTATAAAACAGAGAATTTTTTAGAAAAACTAGATCTTATAGATCTTATTTTTTAGAGATTTATTCTTTTTAAGAAGAAGCAAATTCTGTTGAATTAGAAATTACGCGACAAAGAAACAAAAGACAACATGTCAAACGAGGCTTTTGCTTTTAAATTTAGGCTCAAAACTAGCTGTTCATGTCAATGTTGAAGATGATTTTAGTTGGTCTATTGGAAGCGAATCGAGTTTCAGCTGTGTTTACATTGGCAACGAGAAGTTAGTACCAGGTGTGTCAACTATACTAAAAAGTAGGTTACCAGTATCAGCTACTGGGTGGAAGAAGTTCACTTCATGGGATGAACAGAGTTTACAAGAATCTTTCTATGATACCAGAGATTCAATGGATTACGTTAACGGAGAGTAAGTTACCCTAACCTTTTAGACTTTCATGTAGGTCTTTACTCAAGAAAGAAATTGAGTTTCATGGATTTACCGCAGTTGTTTTTAAAAACATTCTATATTCCTTTTTTTTTAAGCGTAGTTTTAGGTAAAATTGTCTTAAAACGTTTTTTTATCATGTTGCTCTTCTCGCTAGATCATAGATCAAACGTTGATCATACGTTGATCATACATAGACCATGTGTTATAACAGCTATTATTTTGGGTTTTCATTGTTGATTTTTACACCTGGCATAACATACATCTTTAGGTATGCAGTACCAATGGATGGATTTTACCTAGTATCAGCTAACGTAAAACTTCAAGAAGCAAGTGAAAAAGGTTCAGAGTTTAAATTAAACATCGCTCTTAATGGTAACCCTGGTTCGTACACCGACCAAAATGGTTTGCAAGACTATCTGAAAATTAACTCAGAGAAACCGTTTTCAAAGTAAGAAACTTTTGGTTTCTAATAGTACTTACAGACTAGTTCCGTAACAAATACATTGCCAATTCGATTTTACAAAATACTCTCATCTTTCTATAATCAATATTGACCAGAAAGTTTTTAAAACTTTCGAAGGAATCATATACTGCTGTAGCAAAGAAGTTATTGAGCTTTCTGAAAGTTTTATAAAGGAATTTTAAAAAACTAACTTTGTGACGTCATAATTTTATTTGAAAGAATCGTAAAATTATAAATACTGAATAATTCAAAGGAAAAAAAAAGAAAACTCTTACCAGAAAGTATGTTAGGCGCTGGCGGCACCCGACAGGGTCAGTTGTGTATGGTTGGTCTAGATACGGTTTTATTAAGAATAAGGTATAAAATAGCAATAAATGTAATAAACTATGTAAAACCGAAATCTTTATTTCATAGCATGTTAAGTTTTAGTACAGACGTTATTTCGATTGAGCCGTACAGTTTTTCTGCAGATGCTTTGAAGTTCAAACTAGCGTCTACTTTTATATACAACATCTAGCTTTTACTGTACTGTTACTGTTTTGGAAAAACTCCTAGAACACATAGCGCTAATAACAATTGTAAAACAACACATCAATGCAATGTATGGCACTTCAGTTGCCACAATTTACATCCCTAGAAAAAATCTGTATTCATTAATTATTTGTTTTTCAGTGATTATTACTCACTAGCTGTATCTGGAGTAGTAAAATGTAGCAAAGATGATGTGATCTCGGTATACCTGAATGCTAGAGGTGATAACAAATACAGCATTAGTCAAGATTCAACATTTTCCATCGTTTTTATATCGTCACCATCAAGTTATTATGCTCATGGTATACAACTGATGTTGGAAGATGGTATTTCACAGCAAGTTAAAAGTGCTTCGTCATGGAAGAAAGTGCAATATTGGACATACCAACGACAAAATACTGCTCCACGACTTTTTTCTACTGGTTGGTTCATGTGTTTTTATTTAAATTTGAGAATATTCATCTTGCTTAAGTAAATATATTTGATAATAATAATAGCTACAGTTTCTGTTGATAGTAATTCGAGGGGTTTGAACAAAATTAAAGAATCGCTACTAAAATTTTGTGTTATTACAAAAATTCACTTAATATATTATATTTATATTTCTTTTCTTTTACACTTGGATGTTGTGTCAAATAGTGACGGCAGTTAACTACAATTGTAGTGACTATTTAGTCTGAGTCCCGCTAACGCAAGGCGCACCGCACCCTTGTACCTAAACAACTATAGGAACCAAGTGTTTCCCTTGAAATACACAAGGCAGATTGGATGGTACAGTTTTTTTCCCGGCAGATAGTATCGAATTTGGGTTGCTGGAATGAAATGCGAATGTGTTACCATTATGCCATGTCGCCATTATACGTATATCCTTTTATGTAGTATTTCAAAATTGCTATAAATGACAAGAAGCAATTGAATGTTTGAATAATCTTAGTTTCGATCTTGTTTCGAACTGCTCGTTCAAAATATACATAAAGTTCAATAAAGGTTTCACAAAAATGCAATAAAAGTTTTTCTTTGATTAAACATGAAACCCTTACATGATTCAAAACAAGAAAAAAAATTTTTCCGTCACAAAACTATTTTCTAGTATTCTTTATTTCGATTTAGGTAATTTAATTGAACTTGATGGCACAGATGGTACTATCATTATTAAAGAATCTGGACTTTATTTTATATCCATCAATGTTGGAATTGGAAATGGAAATGATAACTTTGAAATTGGTACATATGAATAGCTTCCATTTTATTTGTTTTGCATTAATACTGCATCTTAGAATTCGAAATATATCTTTCTTTTATAGCTGTGTTTCCGTTGAACAAAAGTTTTTCTATCAGTCCTCTATACTTTCATGTACGTTATTCGTGTTTTTATTACACCCACCTTAATATTTAACCTCTTTTCTCTCATCAAGGGATCCATACATCGGTTGGTATTTCGTCATTAAATACCAAATATGGTAAAACCAGTAGCAGTAGTTTAGAGACGAGATCGTCATATACTATGAAAGGATTTGCTGTTATGTTTTTAACAAAAAGTCAACGAATTTCAATCAAGGTAGCATTCTTTTCTACTATTCGTTTATTTATGTCAAATATCGAAGAGAAGCATGGAAAGTTCAAATCAAACTTTTGTTTGCATATGACATTCGCAAAACCCTATGAAAATTAATTTTAATAAAATTTAGATTCGTTCTGATGCTGGTGCACAATCTTGGGAAAATCTTCGAGCACTTACTGGATGGTCGCTTCTAAGGATACCACCATTTGAACTGCTACCTTCTTTAATGTCGGCTGTACGTTCACATCAAACTCTTCCTACCGGATCTGGGTAAGTAAAACATACGTTGTAAGTGAAAGAAATGTTAGAAGTAAAGCAAACGTTGAAAGTATAATCAATGTTCTAAATGAAACAAAACGTTTTAAGCAAAAATCTTGTTGTAAGAAAGAAACGTTGTAAATTAGAGAAATTTTATAAGCAAAGCAAAGTTTGCAAATAACAAAAAGACGTTGTAAGTACAACAGACGTTTAAAGAAAGCTTTAAAGTTTTATACCACTTGTTTAAATTTGTTGTTTATTTATTTATTACGTAGCTTGTGGAGTCGTATTGCATACTGGGATTCATATGTGACGTCATATCAATTAAGTGGAACATCTAATACAGATTTTAACGCTGGTACAATGAAAGTGGGAGTTGATGGGTTGTACGCCATCGCTGTCACCGTTGTGTTCAAAGCTACTTTGGAGAATGAAGAATTTATAAAGTAAGTTATATCAATCGTTTGTATTTCTTTGCTTGTAAATTTGGTAGCTATGCATTTGATTAATTAGTTTACTGGTACTATTAATTAGCTTGATTTCCATATAAAATAAGATCAGTCGGCGACAGTCGTACAACTATTTTGCGACTACATTAAAAGAGTTACACAACTCAGTCATAAAGATAAAAAAAAATCTATCTCTGCGAACCTCTCGTTTAACTAAGTTACACTTTAGTAGCATTAGAGTCGCCGACGAGTTTGCATTAGAGTCGCAGTCGAGTTGCGCAATTTGTTAAAATTATATGGTAACCAACTTAAAGGTACTTATGCACTTACTTTTCAATAAAAACAATATGGTCGATTTTTTTCCAGATGCATATAGATCTTTTGATTCAGTCAAAAAAAACCGGGATAAAAAAGCACCCCAAAATAGTTTAAAATTACGTGCATAAGAGACTTTTAGAAATCTAGTATTGAAAGCCAAGTATTACTACCTAATATATCGTATTTTAATAGGTGTGTTTACATTAGTAGTTTTAAGATAATTAAGGGGACATAGTAACATCGTAATACTTTGAATACAAAGAATTGGTTAAGATACCAAGAAATAAAGTTTTATTTCTATAATTCTCATATGCCTTGAAACGTAGAATTCATTATATTATAAAGAATTATTTTTGTGAAGCAGTAATTTTTTTAAATTGTGCAGCATACTAAACTTTCCGAAGATAAGATAAGGATAGAGCAGTTTTTTAAATATCAAGGTTTTGAGAAACTTAAAAGACTTCAGTAACGAAATAGTTGGTTGTGAACATAGCTTTTTATTGTTACTTTAGATTCAAGATTGGTATTAATGGTGATACAACAATACCAGGAACAAAGATACTGAACTCTGGTCAAGGTCCATCATATATAGTATCTGAGTGTAACTCCGTATGCTCTTACAGCTTATCAAATACAGTTCTATTACAAAGTGGCAATACAATTGCAGTATATATTCAATCCAGTAAAAACTCTGTAATTATTGATACGCCTTTACATTTAGCTATTCAATATATATTTCCAGCTGTAACTTTACCTATTGGATTTTCAATGAAACTTTCAAACACACAATCTATCAATTCGATTGGTGGAAGAAAATTAACAGAATGGATATTTGACAGCAATAATCAAGTCACATACTTTAATCAACTAGGGATAAATAGAGATACATATCAAATCCCTCGCGCTGGGGTGTATTTAGTCATGCTTCATTTAGAAGTTTTAAATTTCAATGGCTTGCTTAAAGTTGATGTACTTATAGATAATGTTATAAGTTTATCAGCTACTCAAGAAAATACTGCGAAACATTCATTTACAATCCGGCTGGCCGGTGTATTAAAACTATCCAAGGATGCCCAATATAGTATAAATATTCTATCTGAACAAGATTCTGCATTCTCAATTTCTGAAGAGTCGTATAGCTCGTTAACCTATTTAAGTGAAAACCAACATGGTTTCGTAGCACAACTAGAAAGTGAAAAACGTATTGCCAACAAAAGAAATGAAGTATTACCCCTAACCAGTTGGATAACCACAAAACCCAATAAATTATGGTTATTTGATAATGATAATGGTTTACAGGGGAACCAAATGTATGTGGTACGAAAAACAGGTTTATATTTGATAGGAGCAAACATGATAATTGCAAATTCTGTTGGTTCTAATGCAAATCTAAAGATTTATGTTATACGAAATGGTGAGGTAAATGATAAAAATAAAATAGTTGGAAAGATTGGGTTACCTAGCGACAATACGAAAACAATAAATTTGATTGGAGGAATGTTTTTAAATAAATGGGATTCGATTGAAATTCAGTTTGAAGTAGATATAGATAATGACATTTTCATTAAAGAAGAGTCAACGTTTTTTATTGTTAATGCAGGTAACTTGTTAAAAAATGTCTTTCATTGTAAATGATGGTGATTTGCTACTTCCAGTTCTACATGTCTGTCAGTAAAATGGTGCTCATAACTTAAAACTTTCCACGCACTCGCAGTTTCTAATTTATTGAAAACTGGATATCTTCAAATTAACGTCGACGCTTTTAGTAGACGAAATACTCAATATTGTTAGAAATTTCTTTTATTTGTTTATCCAGGAATAATTTCTTAACATTTGAAGGTCTTTATACTTTAGTTTCTAATTATCTTTTAAATTACTATTACAACTGATTTAAAGATCTATGGTGATTTAAACTTTAGAAGGTGACAGGATACCCTCTGGGTGCGTTGATCATGGACCAAATATAATAACATCATTATCGCCATTGAATCCAAGATTAGAGTTTGCTTCTAGTATCGAATGGAAGTGTATGGCGACTGGTGATAATCCTACTTATCATTGGGAAAAAAATTCAATGGTACTTAAAATATATTTTTACTCTAAAGTATTTTAGAAAATCTTTCAAACTTCTATTTATAAAGTATTAATAGAGCTATTATATACTTCGACTAAATATTTAGGCCCGCACTTGTCGTTTTCCGGTAACTTCAGTCTTTTGATATTACATGTTTATGTTTCCATTTAAGTACCTTGTTAAACTCAACGCCTAATCAAGCCCTCATTACTGTTGTGTTACTGTTATATGACCTTCTATGATTTCCCTCGTGATAGGTAATATCAGGTGAAACAAGTAACGTATTACAGTTGTCATCTGTAACAGTGGAACAAACTGGAGATTACTCATGCGTTGCTACATCTAGGAGTATTAAGGTTTCTTCAAATATTGCAACTTTGTATGTTTTTGGTAAGTTAAACGTTTTGAACTTCGTTAAATATGATTTAATGATTTCAAAGTGTT
>JAYJMI010704614.1:0-13978 GCA_036873855.1 Sarsia tubulosa
TTAGTAGTACCAAATTCATTGACTCAGGTTATAAGTGGGTTGGCCAATACCCAAAGATGCAACTAGTTGTCACCCCCTTGCAAAGCTTCTCACTATAAACTCAGGAGGAGTGGGTGCGTAAAACTGGAAAAGTAAGTGAGTAAACTTACTTTCTCTGCTTCAAAGAAGTAACAAGGAAACAATATGCTAAGTATCTTATTCAAAAGTTTTAAGCTCACAGCAGCACTTTGGAAATCGGGTTTCATACCCAATATGTGTAAGCAACACAATGTAGTAACGTTTTTTTTGTCAAAAAAAGTTATTTTCTTTGGAATTACACATAGAAAATGGCTGAAATTTTTTCCAGATGTTTATATTTGATAGATTTTTCAATTTATCCAAGAAAAATAGGGGGTCAAAAACACCCCCCTAAATTTTGAGATTACGTGCATAAGTACCTTTAATACATTTGAAAAAGCAGTCAAAGATTCATTTCTCGTAAATAGCTGATCATTTTTCATAGGAAGCATATAATTTCGAAATCCATAGAAGACTTTAAAGGGACTTATTGAGGTATTTTTTTTTTTTTGCTTTTAACAAAGTTTTACTGTTGATTTGCTGAACAAAAAAAAGAAAATATTTGTCAGTGTTACTGTACTGCACTGCTCTTTACAATACATTAATTTCAGTATAGATATCTCAAAATGATTCCCCCTAAGTAAGCCCCTTTAACACGCAGATAGTTGATCAAAGGAAGGAAAATATAACATACAGAACGATAAATATTTATGGCAATTTATATCAATAACACTTATTTAGCTGCTTTCGCATTTGTTATGCCTGTATTTGAAGGGAGCTTGCTTGAAATGGAAGAGTTCAGCAATATATTGGTCATCTCAAATATGATATTTCAGCTTCCTGTGCTCGTATTGTACCTTAGAGAAATCCAAAGTATTAACATGCTGGAAGCATAAGAATGCTTCGGTAGACCTGTTAGGTGTTAGTGCTGAGTTTGTATCTATCATATTTAGTCTAGGAGTAGCGAACAAAACTGCTATGATACTGTGTATTGTGGATGTCTCTAAGTTACAATACGGGGGATATAGATAAATCTGGGTTATTACTGTTGTTTTAAGTCTAACTGTTAATCAAGAATAAATTTATCTATACTTCTAGTCTAAATTCAAAGATACGGTTTCATATGACTATTAATATATTATTTTTTGACATGACTATGGTGGTACACATTATAGAATACATTTATATCTTTCAAAAACTAAGAAAAGGGATATCGGAACGCTTTACCTTTAATTAAAAATGTTGAAGTTGAAAAAGAAAGAAAGGAAACAGTGAAACTGGTTTCGCAGTTCAATAGGCCATATCTAGTCTAAGAAGAGTTCGGTGTTCTACGATGATAATGATGAGGAAAGAAACACCGATGAGAATGACGAAAGAAACACCGATAATAATCATGATGAAAGAAACACCGGTGAGAATGACGAAAGAAACACCCATGATAATGAAGACGAAAGAAACACCGATGATAGTGACGATGAAAGTGACTTTTCGTAAATATTTTTAAGTTTGAGCTTTGTTTTCTTTTCTATACAAGGATTAGCTAGATTGAGCGCAAAACAAAGTTACTTTAAAATCTTAAAACTAACTTCGAAATTAAATAAATAAAAGTTTAATGCAAAGTATTTTAATACAAATATTTCAAACTCACTGCAAACTAACGGATTAAAACGGATACAATAATTTCAAGCTCACTGAAGTAAATGATGATAGATTTCTAAAAGTGTTAAATGGAAAGTTTTAAGCTTCGTGGACTTTGAACAACCTTGTCCAGATGTTTTCTGTTGGTCGGCTTTCTGTCCGAACATTTCAAAAAGAGAGTTCATTTTACTTGCTGTCGTGGAAGAATGCTAATCGACTTGTGATATTTTGGCGGCAAAATACGCCTTTTATAAACATTTTTTAATTACGTAAGCTAATGACCAATTAGCGTATTCATAAATAAATCTAATTTATACGGGCATTTACATAAATATTTATATGCATATTTATATTTATAGCTTCATATTTAACTTTCTAGGTAGGGTTATCCGCAACACTAACCCTAATCCTACCCCTAATTACAATGTCGCCGATGATAATGGCGAAAGAAACACCGATGATAATGACGAAAGAAACACCAATGATAATGACAGTTTAAATTCCAAGTTTTAAATATTTGATAAACTTAAAGGTACAACTTCAACTTTCTTTTTTTCTTCGAAAAATGAACTTCCCTCGCCAGAAGTTTTTGTGTTTATGATTTTCTGTTATTACTATTATTACTAATCTTGTTAGCCTTTACACCACTTCATAACAAAATAATCTAAAAGTCTAGGATAGTAGTGTCTCATAGGCTAGTGCGCGGCATAATTTAGAGTTTCCGATTGAAATAACATTATGAAATTTTTTCTCAGGCGATCTGCAGGTAAACCCGTAATGTTTTCTTTTCATATGAAAAGACCATATTGAAAAAACCGCACATACAAAATTGCTCAAAGTTACAGAAATTAATAATGAACAATATATCTTTCATTTAAGCATAGTTTGGATAATGATTAAATTTTTGGCCAAAATCACTTGAAGTTGTACCTTTAAGAGGATGCAGCTACTAGATTTTAAAAGTTTTTTTCATGAAACAAGGTGAAGTATAACAGACTATGAATTAAGAGGAATTTTAGGCATGCTACAAAAAAAGATTTCTGCTAACTAAGGTCAAGTATGATCAATTAAAGTTTCGAGGGCTTTTACCTAGACTAGATTTAGTCGGTTATTTATAAAAATGTTCCGTTATGTTCCGAAATCCCGAAATCGACTAAAACTAGTTTAGCTTTTACCATAAGTATAAGATTACCAAAGCAAGTAATACTCACACAAATATTTTACAAATGAAAACATATGAAAAAAAATGTTTTGTTTGCATAAATTGCAAATTCTATTATCATTAATTGTGCTGATAGCTTGATAAAACTTTTGAAACATAGCCTTTTTTACTTTAAGTAGTCGGAACAAATATTAAGCGACTAACAATTTTTTCAATATTTATAACAGTAACGTGAATTGATTCTTCAACATAAACAAATACTTGGCTTAACGAATCGGTAAGAAGTGATAATGTCTTTTGATCAAGGGGGTTTTCTATATCTGCAAACAAGTAATTTGGCAATATATTGTAGAGATGTAGAAAAGCATAACTGATGTCGTCTTTTGAACAATAAAACATAACTTTTCCAAATTGTTCTCTACCGTCCTCATTAAAACATATGATGAAGCTATTGAAATTTTTTCTCCTATTGTAAAATAAGCTATGGTAAATGACATGGTTTCATTTTGCTCTTGCATAAAATGACACTGGTGCTGAAAAAAACGATCTAATTGCATTTGATATAAAAACTGTACAAACATCAGGCATAACAAAGCTTGGTTTTCCAATTAAATATATATTATCCTTTTCAGTTTCAACTAATCGATGGTTAATTCGTGTCAGCATTTTTTTCGCAAAATCTTCAATATTCCGTTCTCCGTGAATTTTTTCCAAGTACTTATGGACTGATTGTAATTTACCAATTTTTACAACCATTTGGTGAACGATGCCACGACTCCCATAAAACTGACGTTTAAGTGTTGAAATAAAGCCCTCAAACACGAAATTTGACATAAGGACCAATGGTGCTTCGTGTAGGGTTCTTTGCTGTGGCAAATGCGTCAACCCATGAAGCGTATATGTTTTGAGAGGAGGCTCCGTACAAGCTTCGGCTTTTTCTCAGATAATGATCTATCATTTCAGCAGCTAAATCTATCTCCTCACTAGTTACTTGATCTCTATTTAGAATTTGCATACTGGTAATGAAAAGATCAAAATGTGTGATTAAAACAACTTTTTTACTGAAATCGTGTGGAACTTTGATATTAGCAATAATAGCATTGACATCTTTAATACTATCTTTATCAAAATAGCCGCATCGATTGCTAAAAAATATCAAAAGTTTCCTTTTTAACTCTCCTTCTACCACAAGATGCATGTAATCTAAGGGTATTTCGTCAGGGATTTTTAGTATGTCCAAAACCACTGACCTTCCTTTTACTCCATAGATCTCGTCCTCGTTAGCTTCAGCCTGATCAGCGTGCAAACAAACATCAACGTGCTTTCGTAGAGGAGGTCAATTATTCTTTTCAAGAAACGGATATATTCTAACATTTGATCCTGGCTTCAAACTTGTTCCTGGGTGATAGCAAATACTACATCCAAATTTACCATTGAATCGTTTCATTTTTAATGAAGCGGCTTTTGCTGGAAGATCTGCAAGAGTGGCTTGTACTTGAACGTAAAACTTTATTTTTTCGCCTAATACTTCAACAAAGAAACCAAACTGACTGAGTGATTTTATCTGATTTACAAATTGAATCTGGAATAAATCGAAGTCAGGTTTTGACTTCCCATACCACAATCCACATAATAAAATATTTCGCAACGCAAACCGGTTGCAACTATTTACTTCGACAACAAAAACGTAAATCAACCACAATGACATACTTCTGGAGTTTATTATTGGTGCACCATCAATATGCCATACCAATGAAACGATGTTTCTATTGCTTCGTAAGTTTTGTTGGTATACTTTACCATCATTTACCTCAACAGAACAATTTTGATTTGCAGGTCTTGACTTGTAGTCCATTATATCGTCAAAGTTTTCCGTAAAAAAAGGAAATATTAGGTAAATCTAAATAACTTTTGTGTACATACGAAATTATACTTTATTGGGATAATCTTATCTGTGAGAAATTTTTAACTCAAGTAACAAACATATAACGTTGATTACGCACCTCTCATGGTTATCTTAAAGCAAAGAACTTAGTTATATTAATAAAAAATGTTGCCCCTAGTTTTTCCATAAAAAGTTATATTGAATATTGAACATATTGAAAATTTCATTAAAAGGAGATTAAACTATGGGAAGAACTGTTGGTCTTATTATTTAATGTAGTCTTTTAATTCTTATCAACGGCAACGGTTTCGAAAATAAAATAAAATTGATCTTAATCTTTGTTTATAGACAATGGTTTAGTGGAATTTTAATAACTGTTGCAATAAAAATTTGAAATTTTTGTGCGACCGGAAAGTTCTTACTTTCCTTCAATAGATTTCAAACCTGAAAGTTTGTATTATGAAGAGAAATAAATGTTTTAAATTCAAATAAAAGTATTATACATAACGAATTATTTAACGAACCTGTCAAAATCCGTTGCAATTGAGATTTGATATCGATGGTATAAAATGTAAACAGTTCCTTGGTAGTTTCGTTTCGAATACACTCCGCCCTATCACACTTATCGATGTGAATTGGAGTATGACATGACTTACACAATTTATGATGAGTGTTTGCTATTGTAAAATCATCTACCGTGCTGGTGAACTGATGTAAAGATGTAGGGCATTTATTATTTGGCGGAAGTATTATACTGAACATTTCTAACAAATCTGATAATGCTGAATCTGCAAGGTTATGTTTTACGGTGTAAATTTGTAGAAGATAACTAAAGGAAGAAACAGTTACATTTGATTTCTCGTATAATCAGCTATCCGATGGAATTTCACTTTGTGTATCACTACTTAGGGTTTCATCACTTCCAAAGTCACTGGTGACGTTGTCACTACAATCCTCTTCTCGGTTTGATAACGAATTGTCTTATATTGAAGCTAAAAAGAAAAAGTGCTGTTTTGATTTTTGTACACATTCCCGCCCTAACATCTTGATCAAAGAAGGATATTGGTATATGAGCTTATTTTTGACGAGGATTCCAAATTGCTTATTTATTTTAAATATATATGAATCAATGATATCTAGAACCTCCTTTACCGAATTAGTTTTACCTAGAATTGATAGGTATATTACTGCGAGGCTTTTAATACACCTATTTACGGTAAGGAATCTGCCATTTTGAGAGACTATGGTAACTATGGTAACTATAAAGGGTTAAAAAAATTCTTATAAGAGATTTGACCGTATTAGACCTCTGTAACTTTGATTATGTATTAACTTTTTATGTGGCGGATGCTTCAACGGGTGGGTACTATTCGAAAAGGGACTTAAATGTTCTTTGAGTTGTATTTTGATAATACAATTTGAATTTACATAATTTGCGTAAGTTGAATAACGAAATACGATTTGATTGTTACTCACGAGAATTGTTTAATGAATGTGATACATGAACACTTTGATGATCATCTTGACTCGAGAAAATATCAGCATTCCTCATCTGAAAGTTTTCATCATGTTCTTCGTGAGGTTTCTCATTAAGTCTCTCCAACTGTTGCTCTGTAACACCTACTTCGTCGGCTCTAAAATGTATAGAAACGTTTGTTTCTTATTATATTGCCTCATTACAAATCAAGTATTCATAATCAATGACAAAAATAAAGAAAACAACGACGCATCTAAGTGCATCATCTGCTAGGTTTAACTAGAACTGTAACTTTAATTTTACACTGAATGAATGTATTACCTCATTGGCTCTTTTATATCCGAACAAAGATAAATATAATAAAAAGGATGTAAAAAAATATTTGAGCCTATAAATAGATTTATGGTAAATAACTTTTGTCAGTTGCATTTATACTTTAAAAAGAAGAGATTATAGTAAAAAGTGAATTCATTATATTAATTTTACCTCCGATATCTTCGGTATGTGCCAGTTACGCCGTCTGGATCAAAGTCAAGATAAGAGTTATCATCGCTATAAAGAATTTATTGAATGGTAACGTATAATTAAATCAAAACTAAAAAACTATTTAAATTAGAGAATATACTACTTATTTAGTTTGTTGTAACTATTTGACAAAGAACCTTTCGAAAGTCAGGATTATTGGGAGATATAAAAGAGTCAAGTTTTTTTCTTTCACTTAATTTTCTTTTATTTGTTAAGTCTCTATGCACGTAATTTCAAAAAAGTGGGTACCCTTTTTTATTGGCTTGAAAAGTCTACGAAACAAATCAAATTTATCCATCTGGCAAAATTGCGTTCATTTATTATGTATAGTTCCAATGCAAATTCGCAAGTACACAGTAATGTTTTTGTCTACGCATATCGCGTATGTTACCCGATTTTTTAAGTGCGGTTGTATGCTTATTCCTATACTTTAGAACGAGATTTAGAGCGCCTTTTTTCTTTGTTACTTCTACTCTTATCGAGTATGTATAAGGATTAATATTTTTTTTAAATAAATTAATACTTTTGTAAGAGAATACTACCTTTCAGTACTCATATAGCTTTCTCTATCGTCAGAATATGTGTCACTGAAAAATTAAAATAGAAAACTATTTTTTTGATTAAGATCTTTACATTTAAACAATGTTGTTTGGTAGCCTCAAATATAATGGACTAAACACGCCTCCTTTGAACCATTAATCTATTACTAGTTTGGCATCAATTAAAGCTTAAGTATTTATTATGATTAGCCCTCGTCCATCGCGTATCAGCAACAAGTACCATTCAAAAGGTGGAATAAATAAAATAATTCTTTTCAAGCATAAAAACGAGGCGATACTCTAAAAATCTATTCGAGATTTGATCTATTCTGGTATATAAATAAACAGTGGAAATTAATATTACCTTTCAGAAATGGCACTCTTAGAATCATCAGAATATTCTACTTCTACGTCACTAAAATAAATGAGCAACTTTAGTTTTTCATTCATGTCTGTTATTGGAAGAACCGATATCGAAAGTTGAAGAAAAAGTATCTAATTCATCTCTTTTCGTGCACACATAAATTTAAGAATTAAATCTCATCCGCCGCGCAGGAATAAGGTTAAGAAAACATGTCAAAAAAAATTTAATTCATAGGTCTAAATCTAACTCATATGTTAAAATCTAACTTGTGTGTTTTAGCCGAAAAAAATAAACCCTATGGAAAGTTTGTGAAATACAAGATTTCTACTTTTGTCGTAGCCTGTGAAAACTTGATCCAACTTCCATAAGCAGTTTTTCATTGTTTGAATTTCAAAATCGATATCGAAAATAAAGCAAGAAGCAATTGAGTTTTTTTTTCAAAATTCTGATTTTTTTTACAAAGTTACTGCTGAATCCAGTGAGTGTAGCTGTCACTCGATTCTCTTTATGAAGTTGTTTGCTTAAACTAAAAAATGAAGTTATTTTTATCATTTTTACAAATTCTTCTTTACAAATCTATATACAATCTATATAGCCAATGTCAAAATTGGGGTAGGCTATAAAAAAAGGAGTAAAGTTGATTGTATTTTTCTGAAAGGTACAAGCTGAGGTAAACGGTCTAACTTTAAAGGAAGAAAGAAATACGGAACTTTTGTCATTTTTCGCATTTTTGTAAAAAAAGAAAGAATGATCATAGTATTTTTTGTAGGAAAAACGTTTGGGACAAGATTTAAAAAACTAAATTTCGCGGAGAATAAACTTTCGCGAATGCTCAAAAATAGAACTCTTCGCGGGTTCGAACTTTCGCGAATTTTCCAAAATTCGTGGAAAAACGCGAAAGTTTCTTTTCCAAAAACGTCTTCCTTCCTTTAAAGTAGATAGGTGGCAATCGAATTTTATGGGGGTATAGCCATGGGCACTTATTGGTAAGGTAGTAAATGTTTTCAAATGTTTAAAGGGGTATGGACGTACTTAAATACATAGTAGAGCGGAATGGATTCATAACAAAATCAAAGTTTTTATAAAAAATATCTGTATGTTTTTATAACAGATATTATCTACAGAGTTAATAAACATATTTATAATAGAATACACCTCTTTTAACGTAAGGATCCTTTTTAAACTTTTTTAATACTGCTTTTTATAAAAAATAATTTAGATATTCGGATTCCTCGTCAAATTTTAAGCTTAATTCTTACTAATCTTGGAAAACTGGAAAAAACGTTAGCAACATAAAAACTGAGTTTTTTTTATTAATTTTTGTATATTGAAGCCTGGGAACCACTCTAAAATCTGTATAAACTTATCATATTAGTTTTGATTTTTTTTTTTTTTGCTTTTTTTTTTTGGGCTGCATCGACGGAAGATTCTTTTTATTTACAACTCACTTACCATAATAAAATATTGTTTAATTACAGAAGTTTGTTTTGGTAAGTTTGGACACACAGATGGATTTAAAATATTATTTTATTTTTAATATGTCCATGCCTCTTTCAAAAAATGGTTTAGTTGAATCAGGCTCGAGAAGGGGATGAAGAATCTATATTTGCATTTTAAGGACCGAATTTGGGCATTTTTCGTAGTTTTGTGATGACGTCACCAAACAAAAGTATGTGCATATGAAAGATCTATGCAGGGCTATCAGAAATGGTATAGTTTGTAATGTTTAAAGCTAATGTTCTGGAGATGTAACGTTTTGGATTTTGCTATTTTTGCCATATTTTACTGAGTCAACATTTTTTTAAGCATTTTAAACAATTATTAATCGATTGAAATTAAAAATCGATTGCCACCCATCTGGACCGTCGTTTACCTCAGATTTTTAGAATCTACAGACATGTACATTTCAGAAGAATATAATCAACCTTACTCCTTTTTTTGTAGTTGCCTACCCCGATTTTGACCTGGACTAATAGGTTATTTATAAATATATCAATTTATTTATTAGCGTAATCTTTCGTTCCTTTTAAAGGTACTTATGCATGTTATCTCAAAATTTAGGGGGGTGTTTTTGACCCCCTATTTTTCTTGGATAAATTGAAAAAACTAACAAATATAAACATCTGGAAAAAAATTCAGCCATTTCTCATGTGTAGTTCCGAAGAAAAAGGCTTTTCTGACAAAAAAATCGCATTCACTATGTGTTCCTTGGGTATGAAACCCGCTTTTCAAACTACTGATGTGGACTCAATTTTTCCGAAAATTTTGTTCCGCTGTTTTTCATTAAAGTGAAATAGTAGAAATCACAGTAGAAAGTAAATTTACGTATAATAATCCAATCCTTGTCATATTGTATGACTTCAATAATTTTTATAGGGGCTTACTCAGGTGGAATCATTTTGTGAAACCTATGTATTTGAAATTAATGTATTGCGAAGAGCAGTAAAAGACCAGCCAAGCTAATAAATATTCCCTCATTTAGTTTAGCACATCAACAGTAAAATAAGTCTAAACTTTGTAAAAAAGCTCATATGCTTCATGTTTACTTTATTTAGCGATTTTATGATACAAATATCTCAAAAACTGCGCATAGAAATTGGCTCAAAAGTTTTAGTAGTGATTAATTATTTTGGTCGAAACACCTGAGTAGGAAGTCCCTTTAAAGATATATATTATAATATTCAATTTCACATAAAAAACAAAACAAGTTGTTTTGGAAAATAGGCTAGTGTCTAGCGAAATGTTATACCTCAGAACTTCTTCATTGTCGGAGCTGTTGTTTACATTCATATCGAAATATCAATCGAGAATCATAATGGTTGTCTGGTTGTGTTTTAAGAATCTACATATCAAGGAATTTTCTGAAAAGATAAGTAAAAAGTTTCCTTCTATCCTTTTCTCGCATTGATTCATAAATTGAGTTTCTGGCGTGGTGTCACGAGTGAGTAATTATGATTTAATTAGGGCTATTTTTAATTCCCAGAGCGCTACTTGGAAAAGTGTTGGAGCATTAATGCGTGAAATTTGTAAAAATTGTTTACACCACGCGTGTTTTTTTTTAAAATATTTCTGCATTCATGATGTCACAAGCCAAGAAAACAAATTGCTCAAAACCGAATATTTGTAGTGAACGTCTCCAACAACAAAAATTTCAACAAGATGATGAAGCAAGTCAGCCTCAACAACATCAACAAGGACAAGCACAAGGTGTTGTACTGTTAAAGAGCTAGTCTAGCATTTAATTTTGTATTTTTGATTTTTATGTATGGGAGCCCTTTTTTAACTGTTTTCAAGTGCAAGATTATAAGCTAGATTTTTTTACAAAGTTTTGAATTATTTTACTTTCATAATCTTGAATCAAAGATACCCTATATGATCATGGCAGTTCTCTCAAAAATGATCTCACTTTGAAGTTGTATATACTTTAAATAGTAGTAAAGTATACTTCACATACAAGTCTTTTTCACGTACCTCTAGCTCTACTTCCTGGTAAAAAAAGTTAGGACAAAATCTAGAATGTTCTAGGAATGTCCTCTAGGACAAAGCTAGAAATTCCTAGGATAATTATTAGAGGATTTTGATTCTAGGACAAGCAGACAAGCTAGGATATTCCAGGACAAAGAAACCCTTGCAACTAACTCTAGGACAATCCTAGGATATCCTAGGACAAGAAGCCATTGCATTTTAAAATGCTGAGTAATATACTTGTGAAGGTACTATATCTTTTTTTTAAAGCAGATTTTACAAAGGACAGCCATTTTGTTTTTTACTACAACAAAATATGCAGAATCAAAATCATTATAAAACTTACTAATGATAAAGCGACAAAAATAACCGGCATGCTTTTGTTATTGCTTTTATATTTTTTCGCTGCATATTTCTGCATATTTTTTCCTTATATTTCAAAATTCTCTTTTAGTTTATGTTTTTTTATTTTATTTTGTTATAAGATTTTAATAAAAGAACATGTGTTTGGTTTCGTAATAAAATATAGCTTCTGCATTGATATTAATAAAAGAAGCATGCTAAAGTATAAATAAAGGCTTGTATAGCTACTGTATAGAAATAGAAAATAAAAAGATTTTTGAAATATATTTTAACGAAGGGAAAATATAAAAACAATAACAAAAGCATGCCGGTTAATTTTGTCGCTTTAAGGTAAGCGTTTTTTGTGAAAAATTAAGAAAATCCCTAATAACCAACTTTGGCGTTATATAGATGAAATCTTAGAAATATAAAAGCAAAAGTTAAACAAGGAAAGTTAATTTAAAGGGGAAACAAGGAATGTTGGATTGTTTTATTGTGAAACTTATCTTTTCCTAATCAATTGAGTACAATTTATTTTCAGTAATAATTTTGCCGAGTTAGGTTAAAATGATTAGTACTACTCAAATGAATACAGTACATGCTTAAAAGGAGAGACATACTCCAGTAGTGTATTGTGTATACCTGGTTATATGTGACCTTATATCATGATTTTTGTTTGCCCTATCCTATTTAGCATTTCTGGACATTCAGTATCTCTTCAAAAACTTTAATTATAAAGATGATACAGTAACAGGCCAAAAAAAAAGGCAGCTATATTAATTTATTTCCAAAAACAGTGGGTCTTTGTATAAGGTTATCCTAGGATAATCCTAGGATTATCTAAGGATTATCCTAGAATCATCCTAGCATTATCCTAGATATATATAAATATAAATAAGAGAGTATTATATAAAAATTAGTTTACTACCATTAACTGATAATACTTTTTTATACAGTGGTTTAAGTTGGTAAGATAAATATCACTATGTTCTTTTTCTTTTTAGATCGGCTTCTAATTTTATTTGTTGAGTCCGAGACATATTGCATTTTAAATGAGAAGACATCCAACAAATTCATTAATTTTTCCATCAATGAAGTGGTAAATCTTATGCACAAGAATGAGTCCTACTCAACAAAGATAATTTTTAGAGGTATGCATTTATTTACAAACAGTACTGTAACTGTAATTATTATTATTTAATGCGAGAATAAAATTACTGTATAGCATTGCCATTACACTATTTGTACTTTCAACTTCTTCATTCATATTTATATATTTAATAATTTATTAAAAAGTAGTAGCAGTATTGTTTTTATGTGTAGGTTCCCATGCAGATTGTACTCGTCAAAGCATATTACTTGAAACACAAATCAGGAAGAACAATAATGAATCAGTGTATGAAGGTAACTACTACTAGTACCACCCTTTTTTTATTTTTTGATAATTTTAATTATATTTTATTACAGTATTTATGGTATACACAATTTTACTATTTATCATATAGGAAATTTTACATTTTTAACTTTTTGTTGTTGTTGTTAACTTGCATTTTATTGGCAGTGAAATATACTTACTTAAGTAACTGATAATTTTTCTACTACATCTACTATATCTTTATTTCCATAATACTTTAAAATTCCTAAATCCTAACCTAAAATTGTAGATAAAACATTTTTGTGTGCAACTGTGGATTTCTGTCGACCATATTTGAAATTTTCTTGATCTGTAGGTATTATCAAACACTCAATATTTGTAACAATGCAATAGCCAATTGACTACTACAGTAGTTAGCCTGACAGTATTATGTCCAGAAATTATATTTGAAAATAATATCTTGTTTGTTATTTCTTTAAAAAGGAACGGAACAAAGTGAAAATGAAGAATTGGCAAAAAGAAATCCTAAAAGTTAGTAGCATACTTTAATATATCATGACAAATTTGTTTGATTTGTATAAATGAATTTCTCCACCAAAAGGATTTATTCTTACTGTGCCTTTTTGAAAGAAAAGATTAGCTTAGATTAGCTCTCCCATTTGAAAATACAAAAAAATCAAAAATTAAACTTGAAATCTAATTAATATTGAAAAAAGATTTGAAAAGATTTTTGTTCGTAAATAAGTCATTGAATTTAGTTCTCACCCGAAGCTTTAAATTTGAATGTCATTCTTTCCCTTGCCAGTTATTTTGAGTCTCATTTTGCTCTCAGTTAAGAAAGGAAAAAAGAGATCAAGAGAAGAGGTGGAGGAGTACAATGGTAGCAGTGAAGACAGAAATGATCGGCTGAACTTAAGGCTGAACTTAACCAAGGTAATTACTGTTTGAAGAGATTTCCATTTATTTAATTTAAATTATATACTCCCCATGAATACTTCAATTTTCAGTGTTATGAAATCATTGCAATAATTTTATCTTGATTTAAATTATTGATACGGTATATATAATATATATTCCATTAAAAAATATCTTCAAGAAGATAAAAAAAAGAAGTAAGGTTTGAAAACTCTTAAACCTCTAAAAGTATAG
>JAYJMI010704836.1:0-13972 GCA_036873855.1 Sarsia tubulosa
TTTATTATTTATTTTAATATTATTTAGATGGCTTTAATTAGCTTCAGATAGCTATCTGTTTGCTACTATTGTATTTTTTATATATATTTTTTTTTTCGTCACCTTTAAATAAAGTTTACATTACATTACATACTCTCTTTCATATCCCTATAATAGGGACCTTAAGCAAACACAACGCGAACAGGACGGCGACGTGATTTGTGTTATAAACTGAGTCCTAGGTATGCGTAATTTTAGGGATTCCCATGCTTCTATTAAATGTATCTAATGCTACAATCAGGTAGTTGCCATTTATTTATTTACTGGGATATTCAATGTCATGACAGGCAGCACCAGAAAAAGCACAGAGGATAAATTGGAACTATCTGCGTGATTCACCAAAGACATTTTTCGCGATGAACTTACTATGAATTCGTTTATTTATGTCCTATACGACTTCCTGAACATTTATTTATGTCCTTCGACTCCGTAAACACTACATTCTTATTGGCTATCATTAATAAACAGCACGTTAACTTCACATGTTATAAAAATACTCGTAGTTTGATCAATGCTGACATTATTCTGTAAGTAAGTAAACTGCTTATGACAACGTTGACAACAATTTTATATGAAGAAAGCTACACCATATACCTGCAATCAGTTAATCAGCTAATCAGCGTGAATTATCGATCAATTAATGTTTTTTAAGCACTTGATTTAAATAAAACTTTCTTCTGATCATATATTCTTATAGGACGTTAATCATCTAGATCATTATCAACTTAAAAAAACAAGTATAGAACGAAAACCATAGTCAAACAAATGTTTCTTCTTTCTTCTTATGAAAAAGCTACTTTGCTGTTTTCTTGCGCAATGTAACCTTGTTTTCTGTTCTTTTATTTGTCTTTTGTAACTTAAGATATGTTTTATTATTTTTTTGTACCTTATTGTGAAAAAGTACGGACATATGTTTTCCTGTATTGAATTACGTGAATGTTTTAAAAGCGTGAAATACTTTAATTCAAAAAATGTTTTGAATATACAAACAAGAATGTTCACTAATAAGTGATACAAAAACAGACTGAAAAATAAAAGAAATAAATGTGGAATGAAATAAATTTGAAACATCTCTTCCTTTTTTATTTACAGCCTTTAATCGGATGCAATATCGAAGGCGCCTTTTTCATTATTCCTATACTTGATTTAGAAGTTTAAAGTTAAAATGATAGAATTATCGTATCTACGAAGAAGAACTAAGAAAAACAATTTTTTAATATATTGAATCACAAAGAAATTAAATTTTACCAAACCCTGGATGTTTACTTTACTTTCAACACAAGTAATATGAATTACATTTTCCTACCCTGTAATGTTTCTTACCAAAGAAAGTCGGTTTAATAGCCATATGTACTAGTAACAGTCAGTAAGTAGCTGGCAAGTCCTAACGCATTATAACATAAAAGTACTTTTGCATTTAAAGGGTATAAAAAAATATGACTTGTTCTTGTACAAAAAAGATTGAAAGGTTATTTCATAAAGATTATCACCAAATATATTTTGAAGTACATAGTGTATCAATAAATTTAACGGTTCAAAAATATGCCCCTTCCCTTTTTCTTTTTTCGTTCCTTATTTTTTTATCGGTTACTTTCAGATTTGTAAAAAAAACAACAATAAGTTAATTCACTTACATTGGAACGGTCTCTTAAACAGGTGTTTTTTCTGCATGCGTTTTAACTGTCTGTATTTATCAATTTAACAAATTGTTTTAAAAACAAAAAAATATAATCCAACATTTTAAATATTTTTATTCGATAAGATTAGCTTCAATTTTATTTACGACTTATAAAATTAATACATTCCGTTTTTTGAATAGAGCTGCAGGATATATGGAATTTTCAAAACAATACATATGTTAATTTAAATCTTTAACAATGAACAGATGAAATGCTCTTAATTTTGTAAACAATCGATTTAGGAGAAACAATATAATTGTTGATATTCTACGGATTGTGATAGGTTCTTTCTTTGGTTCTATTGAGATATATTTTTAAACTCTATCAAACTCTAGATATATTTTCGAAATTAGAAATATTCCGATATTACAAACAAATTTCATCTAAACAAGTTAACATTAAAAAAATGGTCGAGATAGAAAGTATCATGTAATCTAAGTTCTTTACGTAGATATCTAAATCTATGGGTAGATATCTAAGCTGCTGGAACAAGGCCTGAGGGTAGCACGTGGCCTCTCAGCAACGGTCTTTCTGGGTCACCGTGGGAGGCCTAAAGAACCACATGACCTTTTCCTATATATAAGAAAGAAGATTTAGAAATTAGGAATTGAAAATGGAAAAGCGTTGAACTATACTTGTTAATGTCCAACGAAATGGCATGGTGGCTGTACGTCAAGGCCGTTCTACCATTATGGTAAAAAATGTATGTAGTTAATTCAAGATTTAACAAATACTAATTACACGTGTCAATGTATAACGAAATGAAATGGTGGCTTTACATCAAGGCCGTTCCACCGTTATGGCAAAGAATATGATCTGAAAAACGCGACACGAAATATACAAATAGATGAAATCTCATATCAACCTTAAAAAATTATATGCAAGCGTTTTAATAGAGATATTAGCAAAAGATATAGCCCATGAGATTTATGCTACGATAAATAGCAACTGCATGGGCTGTACAATATAATTGATAATCAATCTCATATAATCAAATGGCTCACGATGATGCTTCATTCGATGATTCATTTCGAAAAATGGATTTGTATTCAGCTAACGACGAACGTTTTGAAAAAGTCAAAGACCAAATTGCTGTAGCTGTTAGAAACACAGACTTGTATTTAACTCGTAAATAATTATTGCGAAACGAAACGTGGATGGAAAAACTTAAAACGCCAGTGACTTTACTATTAACTTTCATGTAAATTTTATTATATGAACAAAATATTTTTCATATCAAGAACGTTAGGAAATAAAAACAAATATTTTAGGTATGAACAATCTATTCCATATATTATTTACACTTTTTAAATGTTGTCCATATTTTGCCTGTATTTTCATTAACCTTTTCTACTTCTTCATATTCCCCACCACTTTCATCAGTTTCCGTTTGTTCGTCTGTTTCTACTTCCTTATCTGTTTCGTCTTCAGTATCTGTTTCTTCTGTATTTTCTTGATCTGGTCCTGATTTTCGTCTGTTTCCTGCGAGTCTTCGTCCATTTTCTCTGTTTTCTTTTCTGCAACTCGTAATGTTTTAGATCAATCGTATCGAATACATCTCTGTTACTCTCAAACCAAAAAGGTTCTATCCCAATTTCGACTAGAGCATCTACAAGTTTATCACATCCTATAGGGTCATCTTCTTCTTCATCTTAAGGAAACAACATATAGGTCAATAAATATGAAATGTTGGATCTACTGATGGGTCTACCTTTATAATTCATTCGTAAAGAAGAATCCTAGTCCAACACTCCAATACTGCAGACAATGGCGTGCAGAACTTCTTCAGCTTCCTCTCTGATGGAAGTTCTGAGACGTTTCAAGACATTGTAAAATTTTGGTTCAAAGCAAGCCATGTTAAAGACAGAACCCAATATAAGATTCTAAAAATTCTGCAAGTTGTTCTAAAAGTTCTCCGTTTTTCTTTAACAAAATCTGCTTCTCAAGCAGATCTATAAGTTGTTTTTTAAAAGGTTTTGATTCTGCTTTGTCTTCTTCTTCGATAGTAATATGTTTATGCCAAATGTTATCTATGAATTCTAATAAAACTCTAAGTTGACTCGGTATAGCATATTCTATCAGTGTATTTTTTAGCTAGTGAGGAGCAATACTTAGTATTTTTAAAAAATGTTTGTTCTTTCTCATAGAACAAGGCATGATCAACTGAGGATACTTTCAAAGTTTTAGCCCTATTTATACCATTTTTGTTGCAACTGTCTCCCCAACTCTCTATTTTTACTCCTCCTCCTTTTTAAACATCCTTTTTGTATGATGGTTGTTGGACCATCACAGTTAAGCAAAACTGTATGGGTCAACGATCTAATAACTAATATGAAAGATCGCATCCAACCTGTTCCCAAACACGTTGTATTTTGCTATTCATATATGCAACCCAAGTATCAAATACTTAAAGAAAGATTTCCTGCTATCGAATTTCGACGAGGTATTCCACAGCAGTTGTTTGGTAAAGATGAATTTAGAGACACGCTCGTGGTTATCGATCATATGATGTCTAAAGTCATGAAAGATGACAGCATTATTAATTTACAAAAGGAAATCACCATAAAAAACTCAGCGTTATTATAACACTTCAAAACTTATTCCATCAAGATAAAGGTAGTCGTACTATGAACTTGAATTCTCAATATCTAGTACTGTTAAAAACCCGAGAGATCAACAGCAAGTAGAAACTTTATCAAGACAAATATACCCAAGGAAATCTAGAGATTTCATGAAAAGCTACGAAATAGAGACTCGAATCCCACACAGTTATATTATATTGGATTTCGCCCTAAAATACTTGATCGTGATCGTATCCAAACAGGAGTCATCGTTAAAGAAAAATTGAAAGAAAGAGATTTATTAGCATCTGTTAATAATGAACTAGACACAATACACAAATAAACTCTGAAGCCAACGGAAAAGATTTCTATAGAAATGGATGACACATTAGAGGCCAGCAGAGGCCAAATTTTAAAAATACCTCTTACAGTGATTGGGATCCACCTAAAGATCTATTTACGAAAAACATAAAGAAAGAAGAAAGGAGTCTAGACAATAGAAAAGAACAATAAATAAAAAACAAAGAGAAAATACTTGAAAAAGTAAGACGTGAGAGCGAAGAAGATGAAACTATAGACGACGAGAGTCAAGATGAAATTATTGAAAGTGTGACTTGTAGCCAAGAAATAATTATAGAAAAACCTATAACACGGGCTCAAACAAAGCTTATAGAAGAAGAAGCTTGCGAACAACAAGAACGAAAAAACATTCAGACACAACTTAATACCAATAAAGGAAAGATCTATAGATCTTTTACTGATGACAAGGACGATACATTGCAATAAAAGCATTAAAACAGCTTGCAAGTCCGTCTCAGCGGGTTAAAAGGAATCGAAATAAAAGATATGTAAAACTTTATTAATTATTCATGTATTCTTTTGCTGCTCGTTTTTCGGATAATATAAAAAGAATGAATCTGTTGCATTTGTTTTATTTGTATTTGAGAAGTCATTGATAGCACATCTTTACTATGCTAATATGTTATCTGCGTTTCGTGGTGCCCCATTACAACGAGGCTACGTTCAGTTATCAATGTTTTATCAAAGTATGCATGGTTAATTCCTTTAAAATCAAAACATGGAAAAGAAATTAAACAAGGGTTTGCTAAGCTCTTTTTAATGACTAAGATACGTCCACAGTTGATACAAGCTGATAAAGATAACTTATTTCCTTCGAGTCTTCTACTAATAAAACACTCTTATATATGTTTTGTAGACTCCCCTCGCGGTGACCCAGAAACCATAGTTTAAAAAGCAGGTAAAAAAAATAATTATAGTTGATACAATTAATATTCATAGAATAAAATTTACATGTATGCTAAAGTAAAGTATAGTAAAGTGACTTGAGCTTTAAGTTTCTCCATCCACGTTTTGTTCCGCAATAATTCTTTACGAGTTAAATACAAGTCTGTGTTTATAACAGCTACAGCAATTTGGTCTTAGACTTTTTCAAAACATTCGTCGTTAGCTGATTACAAGTCCATTTTTCGAAATGAATCATCAAAGAAAACTTTGGTTTTTTTCTGAAGGTAATAGTTTACACGTTCCGTAAACCGTTTGATTATGAGGTTGATTATTATTAAGTCAGCGACTTTAAGTCGATGAGTTATTGGTTTCGTTGATTTTCTTTTTTTTTCGTCCCGTAGGAATGTTTGGAATGTTCTAGAATGTTCTAGAATTTTCGGAATCAAACAATTTCCGGAACAATTTTCCGGAACAATATTCCGGACCATTTTCCGTAGCAATTTCCGTAACAATTTTTTTTTTCTGTTTACTGTTTTTCTGTTGTTTCCTATGCTTTATTGTTTCTGTGATTTATCTGTTTTTCATGCTTCTATATTTTCATGCTTGTTTCATATTTTCAACCTTTTTTTTCAAATTTTACATCAATTTGAGCCTCATATTTCTTATATAAATACAACGTGTATGTATATAAATACTGCCGATTGACATCATTTATGTTAAAAATGGCCATATGCTACCTATTGATCGCTGACTTGGCTGCCGCGAGCGTTGTTACAGTCCTCGCAGTTGTTATTTACTGTAGCATAAATCTCATGGGCTAAATATTTTGCTAATATCTCTATTAAAGCGCTTGCAGATAATTTTTCAGGTTGATATGAGTTTTCATCTATGTGAATATTTCGTGTTCCCTTTTCCAGTTCATCTACGTTATGGCGGCGTTTTTCAGTCTTTGCTAAATCTCGAATTAAAAGTAGAACAGCCTTGATGTAAAGCCACCATTCCATGTCGCCGCTTTTCCATTTTTGATACCTAATCCCAAAATCTTCTTTCTTATATATAGGAAAAAGTTACGTGGTTCTTTAGGCCTCCTGCGGTGACCCAGAAAGACCATTGGTAAGAGGCCACTTGCTACCCTCAAGCCCTGTTCTCATACTACTTGCGTACGATATCTAAATTTCTATGCGTAGATATCTATATTCTATATAGAGAGATATCCAGAAAATATATTTCTTAAAAAACCTCACACCATGCACCTAAGATTGTAAGAGAGAGCGAGCGAATTTGTCTCAATTTATGATCTTTATGTTTAAAGTTACCATTCTTTTTGTTAAGTTTATCAAATTTTGGACCGAGATTTTTAACGTTGGATACGTTTCGAGAGAATAATTCTCCCATCGACAGCAATGTGACTGATCTGATTTCTTAATTGGTAAAATTATCATCTTTACTTCACGGACATGGAAGTAGCGATATAATCAAGTAGCAGACTACGTTTTTGTGCCATGAAAAAAATACCGTTAATTCCGTTGTTCTAATTTCGTAGGCCATATGTCCGGGAAAGAATATAATAAACTATTTATATGACTTTTATCCACTAATAAATAAATGGTTTCTTTGATCTTTCTAGCAACAACATACTTTTCAAGATCTAAAATCGTTATCAGTGAGTCCAACAACGTCCAACAACTTTTTCTCAACGTCACCGTTCTTTTACTGCTCGCATGTAAAAAATATCATTTTGTTTCATCTATATACGTGGAGGAGAAATCACTGCAAGGAATTTTATATACAATATGGTTTGGTTTTTCTATTAACATTCCTTTGTTTTGAATATTTTTTTGAGTATTTAAATAGGAAGAACATTTCAATCCGATTTTTCTTATTACTAGTGGCAATAAAATTCACATTAATAGTCACATTGCTGTCGATAAAAGGAAATCTGAAATTCTCTACTGAAAAGTAATAAAAATAGGTAATTCGAAATTTCACAGCAACCCAACTTCAAACTGAATATCTGTAGCAATACTTTTTTTTAACATCTTCTATCTAAAATAATAATATATCTAATGATGAATTAATTTTCTACAACTAGGCGAAGCTTTTACCTAGATTTGTAGGCAAGAAACTTCTTCGACGTTGTTAATTTCGCAGATTTTCATCTGCATTCTGTCCATTTTCTAAAAGTATAATGTTTTTGCAACTCTAAACTTTTGTGTAAACAACGTTTTCACACTTTTTATTATACTTACTTAAAATTAATATTCGAAACACATGACCAACTTAACAAAGGTACAGATTATCTAATTAAATGTCTTAACTTACTAGATTCAGTTATTTGGAAATAGCTCAAAGGCATGTAGTATCATCTTCTTAATTCCCATATATCATAGTCATACAATTCCCTGGCACGTGTCTCACCGTTTACCATTTTTTCAACTAAGAGAATCCGAGTATTTTTAAATTGTGTGACTGCGCGTAGAACTTTGAGAAAATAGGCAGGGAGGGTACTGTGATTCAAAATATTTTAATTAGAGCTAAGAGCTAATTAATATTTGGAAAAAGAAAAATTACTATTTTTTTGCTATTGGTTCTACAAAAATCCCGTAGCTATGTTCTCGCTGATATTTTTTAACTATCATCACGACAAAAAGTATTATTTTATGGCCAGTACATGTGTATGAGCTGACTCTTCTATGGAGCTACTATCAGTAAATCTAGAACGTATAACTGATATAAATCCTTATAACTAACACCCGTTTTAGTGAAATATCTCATGCTTACATGAAGTCCTGTTATCAAGGTTGCCATACTTACATTATCAAACTCCTGTTTCTAACCAGTAACGCTTACGCTATCTTTTTATTCGTATGGAACTTGGATGCATCTTTTAAAGGGGCACGGACGTACTTAAATCCATGGTACAGTGGCATAGATTAGCGGCATAGAGTCTTTGTAACAGATGTTTTTCGTACAGAAGTTTATAATAAAATACAAAAGGAAAGAATCTATATAAACTTTTTATATCAGGTTTTTGATATTTTTAATTTCATCATAGTAAAAAAAGGTTGGCTACATCGACGGAAGATTTTTTGTTTACAAACTCACTTACCGTAATAAAATTTTGTTTAATCACAGAAGTTTGTTTTAGTAAATTTGGACACCGATGGATTTAGAATATTATTTTATTTTTAGTACGTCCATGCCCCTTTAAACCGTCTAATTGTGCCTGTTTCCGCTAGTATATCACATAGGCCAATAAATGGGCACTTTATAGGAAAGGAAACAACACTTATCATTTTGGTTCTTCATTAATTAGTGGTAGAGACATTACATCATATTAAAGTAAAAACACGAAGTGATGTTTTGTAAGGATTCTAGCAAAAACAAAAAATAAAACAGAAAAATAGTCACCAACACTAGTAAATAAGCATTATCTTCAATCTCGTTCCCAGAATAAATTTTAGCAAGAAAGGAAGGCGAACCTTTTTTTTATTACGTTCAAAGAATGTATCTCTTTCCTTTCTATGTTTTTTTTTGTTCCTGTTTCTATCGATGCTGTTTCTAGAACTTTATCATTTTATTGATTTCTAGCTATATAATAACATTGGAAATGTTTGTGTAGCTAGCTAACTAGTGCTATACTATGTATATATTTTATCTGTTATATTTAATATATACTAAGACCTTTATTAGACGCCTTGTTTTTGCCGCGTCGAACTTAACTATTTTTGATAAAAACAACTAAAAACAACGCGATATTCTCTTAACAAAAATCTACTCTAGGAACAAAATTTAGCTTAGATTATTAATACATATCTATTCATATAAAAAAATTGTAACTTCTTAGCATCTTAACAGTCGTAGCCACTGAGTCTGCGCAAGGTTGCGCGAGACTGAACTCTGAACCTTTAATTGTCTGTCCATGTTAAAGCAAGTAGGCTTCTGGTTTTATATAGTAACTGCCATTCTCGAGGAAAGAAGTCCTGGGATCGAGGTAGAGTAACTGTTAATTAATACTCCAATTTCTCCTATGAAAAATTATGTAAATCTTTGCACAAATGAAACAATTATTTTGAATATTCATCATATACCATACTCTGTGCTTCATTGTTAAGTTGTCTTTTGGTATTTTCAGGTATTTGTGCATTCTCTATTTATCTCTTGAGTTATCCAATGCATTTTCTACAATCTTGTTATGTATTGTGATGAAAAGAGGTATATACGCCATGTAATCCATAAATGAAATCTAAAAGAGATGGCATTTCTTACTAATAGACCTTTCGAGATTAATGGACGCCATTAGTGACAAAATGATAAAGTTGGACTTTGAACTGGCTCATCAAACTGGCAAACTAAACTCTACATGATATTTAAAGTAATTTTTGATTACGCAAAATTTAATTTGTCGCCAACTTGAAAAACTGCGTACAGATACTTTTATAAAACAATTAACATAAAAAGGCACACATACAAAAGATAAAACCAGAAAGGGTTGTAAGGTTGATTTCCACTACCCCTTTTTTCTAAAAAAAACAGGATTAGAACGGGAAATCCTGCCACGTGAGCATGTGCATTTGACTATTTTTGATGCCCCACGATACTATTATCCCTTGATTATTGAGCTATGAGGGCATGCAAACAAGCAGCAGATGCAAATATATTATCGTTTAATGCATTGTTTATAAACAATGGGAAACATTCAATTTTTTTATTAATCTTTTACGTCTGTCCCGTTGCCTTTTCCCGTTCCCATCCCGTTCCCTTCAGAAATAGTGAAAAGTAGTTAGTCATAATTCATTATAAAATATAGTTAAAGGTAAATAAAATTTCTTTAAAAATTGAAAATTGCTGTCTGGCTATTGGTATACTTTGCTTTAGATTTACGCAGCATAAAATTAAAGTTTGAATTCTGCTAATTAATTAATCGTATTCGTATAATCCTATAATGAGAATGGTCGTCCTGTGCATAGTATGATCATGAGAGTAAGAATCAAAACAATAAGTTGTTTCAGTGAGATTAAGAATCAAAACAAAACGTTGTTTCAGTGAGATTAAGAATCAAAACAAAACGTTGTTCCACATGAGAATAACAATCAAACTGATATATTACATCACCCCCTTCATCCACTTGTATATGCTTTAGTATATCTTCTTCTTTTTGTTCACTCAAGCCACCTGCAGCCAACTCCAAACGAAGCTGAGCAACACCTATAACATTTCCATTCATCTCTGCAGTTGAATAGAACATATCCTAAAATATAAAGAATACATTTATATACGGAGATATTTCTTCGTTTTATTGTACTCAATTTTGAATTATGTATGTTTTATCTTCAATCAACGCAATGTGATATTTTTGTGATAGCAACTTATGAAATTTACACTGAAACAAAAATTTACACTAACCAAAGAGTTAATTATAACTCTTTGCACTAACAAATGGCAAATTACAATTCTGACTTGCTGGCTGTTCTAATAAAAAATAAAACACAAGTTATTGAATTTAATTAAAAGTACAGGAGTGTTTAGATGAGTTTGTATAACAAATGTATTCGACTCACCCTAAAGAAACAAATGTATTCGACTCGCCCTAAAGAAACAAATGTATTCGACTCTCAAGAAATTAACATATGTATTCGACTCACCCTAAAGAAATTAATCTTTCTTTGCACCTCCATTCCATCTAAACCTTCGATCGCATCTTCTGTTAATGAACTGGATTGCAGAATAAATAATAGATAGAAATATAGAGATTTTCTTTATCTGACATTGAGATGGGATAATGTCAGATAATAACAATATAGTTTAGCATGTAGATGGTGGTAAACCATGTATCTTTAAGGGTCACAACTTTTAACCTGTTGTCTGCACGTAGGATTAAATATATTCAACGGCACCAACACTCTGCTACTGAGACCGAGAAAGAAACTACAAATAAGACATATATTTAATGCAACAAAGATTGATTCGGTGCAAAGTGTATGTTTTACTATCTTCGTGCTAAAAGCAATTGTTATTGTTTAGCATTATTCTTATTAGTCTTATTTTAAGATTGATTTATCAAAAGACATGATTTACCATCGGGATGCTAAATGTAGGGATCACTAGATTGAAAGCGATTGTGCTACTACTATGCTATGCCACACAACCAAATGTTTTTCACGTAAATCTGTTGTAGAATTTACCTTGACATTTTCATTTTCTCTAACAAAGCAGCTATCACAGAGAACATACCAATAGTGATCTTAGAGGTCGAATGTAGCTGGAATACCTAAAGAAAAAGTATGATGAGAATAAACATGGTTGAATGTAGTTGGAATACCTAAAGAAAAACAATGATGAGAATAAACATGGTATATTACAGTGCCAATATCAGATGTAATGCATTGCGTCTGTATTGCTGTATTTTGTTTTACATTTACGCAGCGTAAAAATAAAGTTCAAATTCTAGCTAACAAATCTTATGAGAACAAACCAAGCAATGCATTACATCTGACATTGCCTCTTTAACTTAATTGAAACTTGTTAGGATGCGCTTACTTACTTAGTAAGTATAGAAGCTCGTATGTGGCAACAGTATAGAAGCTCAATATCTACATATATTGTCAGGATCATAGTGCTTTATACATAAAAAAGCCTTGAAATAAGTATTTATCATATCTTTTATTTTAGAATTCTAAAATTCTTACAAATTGTTACCAAATTATATGCTATATCTCTTTGATTATGTACAATCTAAAATAAGTAATATTCACTTGTTTAAAAGTGCTAAAGCTATAGAATATCTGATACCTCTGTAATATAATGGAGATACTGATCTTTAATTCCATCTAGACTTTCAATACCATAGAGACACTCTTTCAATTCCTATAATTTAAACGTTAGAAAACAATTTTGACATGAGTTTTTCGCCGCGATTCTCTACCGATTTCTTTTCAACCTAGTTTATAAAGTGTATGAAACTTCATATTTATGTAGAAAATAGATTGTGTACATCAAAGATTATTAAGAAGAAATATAACAGTAACATAAGTTAGTCTGGTCAAACAAATAAAAACGGTCAAACAAATTAGCACGGTCAAAAAATCTTATACGTATTTTTATACATCTATCGAGACAATTCCATCTGTATCAGTATCGACAATTGTAAAAGCTTTTGCATATTTCAACAAATCATCTTTGTCAACAAGTTTGAAGTTAGTAATATAGTCAACATTGGTTTCTAAAGATAGAAAGAACAATTTGATGATGTGAAGTCAAACGATTTCTATATCAAGAACTTTGCTTAAAAATATCAAAAACTTGCACCTCACTTGCAAAACAGAAACATATTTTTTTATTAAAATATTTTTTATTCTAGTTTTATGCTCTAAATACTTTAAAGGAAGAAAGTAATGCAGAAAAAATCGCGAAAGTTGGAACCCACTAAAATTTATATTTTTAAGCATTCGAAAGAGTTTATTCTTGCAAAAATTAGATTTTTAAATTTTTCTGCTCGCTAAACTGCTCGCTTTTTTTGCCTCATTACTTTCTTCCTTTAAAGTAAGTCTGCTCTTGAAGGGAAAGCTAACTACAAAATTAAAGTCGATCCAACTACGCAAAAACAATTTTCCACGGTCGAAGCGACAAGGTTTTCGCACTATAGTTCAACTTGTTCCAACCAACGTAGTGTGTAATTCGCTGGTTTCTACAACTTGTTCCAACCAACGTAGCGTGTAAAACGCTGGTTTCTACAACTTGTTCCAACCAACGTAGCGTGTAAAGGGCTGGTTTCTAGAACTTCGTAGTGTGTAAAACGCTGGTTTCTACAACTTGGTCCGCTCAATGTACCATGTAAAACGCTGGTTTCTACAGTAGGCCGCATGTTGTTGGTAATACCTCTATACATGGTTATATATATCCGTGTCTAAAATTATTTACTTTAATATATTAAAAATATAGCAAATATAGGCAAAATATGATATGTAACAAATTAATTGTACCTTGTTGTACTCTTTTATCAATTCTTTCAGTCCAAGAGCAATTTGTCGCAAATCTAAAGCAAATTAAAATAGTTCTTGGTTTTGCCTTGAAAACTAAAAACTAAAGAAGAATATTTGAAAAGATTCGCCATTAATGATAATTGAAATAAATAACAAATATTTTATTAAAAGCTTTTCGCTATACAAGTACGAGGTAAAATACATGTAAAATAATTTAAAAGTTAAAATGTTAAAAACTTCTTAAAAACAACATGGTTTCTATGGAAACCAACAAGATAATTTAAAAATCAAGCAAAAAACAACAATTTACTATGTTATACTATTTCTAAATAGCAATAATTGGTCTGATTCAAGTTGTTCATTTAATTTAGGTCTCTTAACGACAATTAAAAACGCTTCCAGGTTTTTACGTAATCTTGCTCTTAATGGCGCTATAGACAAGATATTCCATGTAAAACTATGATCA
>JAYJMI010704947.1:0-13971 GCA_036873855.1 Sarsia tubulosa
CGTATAAGATCTTACAAGATTCCTGGTAAGATAATTTGTAAGATCTTACAAGATCTTGCAAAGTTTCTTAATAAGTTACCTGTAAGATCTTATAAGATCTTGTCAAGTTATTCTACCTGGGCATCACCATATGATGCTTTTTCGTGGAAATACAAGAATCGATAGGTCTTTTCATTAATATCTGCGAAGGAGAAAAAACTGTTTGTAAAAGAGGCAAAGCTTGTAAAGTTACCGTTTTGTGTAATTAAAAACTGTAATTAAAAATGAATAAATATTATTAAATAAATAACTTTATTAAGCACATGGGTTTTACTACAAGCTTCGCCTTGTTTTAAAACGTTTTTTCTATCGCAGATATTAATGAATATACATGTTAAAAATGGGAAGACATATAACTTGTTTTTCTCGATAAGTGCTGGTAAAACGAGTACAACATTTGATTTTACATTACAACATCGAAGCAATAAAATGAGCATGTTCTTTTTGTTGCATCGATGCTGTTACATGTTGCATGGCATGCAACATTAGTGGCAAACCTGGTGCAACATTTAGTACAACATTCTTACATCAAATGTTCCTTTCGTTTGACCAACGTTTGATGTTATTAAATACTTAGATCTTACATACATAAAAAATCTATTTCAATGCTAATATCGGTTTTGTTACTTTGCGGTCAGTATCTATATATTAAATTTTTGATGAGGTCATTTAGAAAAAAGAACCCGAGGAAAAATAGGTTAATCTAAATATAATTTGAATTATATACCTTGATCGTTTTCCTGCTCGTTTTCTGATTGTGATAAAGATGTATATTGTTTCTTTAGTATATCTACTACTTCAATACCTTCGCGAAATTTCAATAAAGTCTGTCTCTAGAACACCCATCCGACTTGCGTTTTTGTTGATTCTTTTTTATGCAAGATGCATCGACAAAGCTTCCCCTCTTTATTATGATAATTTTTATCAATATTGATAATGAAGTGTTCTTCGACACCTATGAGACGTCCAAATCTTCTCCAATTAGAAATTCGCTGAGATATTTCATCAAATACTTTACCTTCTATAGAAAATATTTAAAATTGTTTTTTTAAGGGCTTTGTTTTTTAGCAACTTTTATTAATTGACTAAATCGCTAATATCTTCCAAAACATATATCTCTTTCTATATATCGGTTTAGTGTTGTAATAAGTACAGTGCTCGATGAATATATAAGTATGCAGAGCGAATTATACGAAGTAGTTAGGATAAAATATCAACTATTTATTTACAACTTTCAGGCAAGGTAGTTTTCAGGTATTTCACAATCTTCAGGCAAATAATGATTTTATAAATTGAAAAAATACTCTTACAATAAAATACTCTTACAATAATACTCTTTTCAATTATTTGCCATATAATTACCTCATCAGTCTTTTGGAGAGTTTTGGACAGATTGATTCCCAATTTGAAACACTTTATATTAAAATCAGGGTTACAGTCGATAAATCAGGGTTTCATTCGCTTAAAAAAAAGCATAAAAAGCCGTAAAAATGACGGAATTAAAAAAAAGACGTCATAAAAGATGATATAAAACAACCTGAGTATTGAGTTTTCAATGTAATAGGGAAAAATTGATACAATGCATGGGAAAAACCGGTATAATTTCGGTTCTGGTCGGTCAACAGTGCTAGCATTTTGCTAAAAGTTGTTACTAAAAAAAATAAAAAAGCCGTTACTAAAAAAATATTACGCACGGAAAAAAGTGAGATAACGACTTTGAAATCCTGCACATACGCAATTTTTTCCAACAGAGCTTTTAGCACTCACCGGGCAGAATTTTTCCTGGTGCTTACGGAAAAAAAATCAAGAAAACTTTAAAAAAATAGCTATCATTTATCAATATTTTTTGTATTTATATGTTTATTATTTTTTTTTTCATAGTTAATCTTTTTTAAACGTTTATATTTTAAACATTTTAGTGTCGATTTCGACTGATGACGTCACTATTTTTTGTATAAATTCTGAACTACAGCCGTAGCTTTAAATATTTTGACTTATTCATAATTAGATTTAGTTAAGCTACTAAAAGATGCTTTTAAATTACCCAAAATTATTAATTTTAATAAGTCCCTCATGGAGCCTCGAGTCAAAAACTTCATTTTTTTTTAAAAAAAGATGACGTCAGCTAAATTGAATCAAATATTTTTTTAAAAATCTTATATTTTTTCTTTAGTTTAAGTGTAATGTAATTGTGTAAACAATATAAATTTAGTCTAAATAGCATAATAATGTTTTTAGGAGATGTTTAGGAAAGGCATCCACATTATAACTAGAACCGTCCTTAACGTCGTCGAGAACGGCAAAATCAGCGAAACGGCTTTTAAAGCCATATAGACTATATCTAATCTAGAAGTACATAAAATTATAGCAGCTTTCTTTACCGTGTTGAACATTATTTAGCAAAGTGTTTTAATATCTATTTGTATTATATTCTGAAATGTTTACATAGGATAGAGAAAATAAAAAAGAGATTTCATAACTAGACATACACATTATAATAATTATTAAAACATTACCAAACCTGATCAAAAATAATACACACATAACATTCAAATTATATTATAACTAAATACCGAAATAGATAGTTCTAATTATAATTGGCTTGCTATAAGCCATATTAATTTCACATATTCTATATATATATACATTTCTTTTTCTAAAGGCGACCATTTTAAGTATTTCTTTTCCCTTAACCTTTTCATTGTGGTGGCCAAATATCATAGTAAATTTTGCTATAATAAAAACCAGGCTTTAATAAAAATAAAAATTATAGGACTCCTATAAATATTCCTATAGCAGGCCAAGCAATCAAGCAAGTAGCTTGAATTCAAAAAATGCTATAATGGTAACATAGCATTTTATCAGAAAAAATCAATGGACTTGAAATGTTTCTCAAAATTGCGAAAGTTTAAGCAGCATTAGAATCAACGGATCCTTACCTTTAGTCTTGTGTTATTCTAGATTCAAACTTTAAGATAAAAATAATTTCAAAAAGAAAAAAAGGGTTTGTGCGAACGTCGGATTTTAACATTATTCGGTGTTGGCGATTTTATTTCCTTGACTAGATCAAGCACTTTTATATGGATCTATTAATCATCTATACAACTACTAATATACAGCCCCTTTCGAAAATCACAGATTCATGAAAACAATTGCATTGTAAAAACATCAATTCAATAACCAACACTGAGAAATTTCGAAGAGTCAAATGGACCCTCTTCGCAGTGTCTTTAATCAAAGACACTGTGAACGGGTCTTCGAAGAGTCAAAACGAAACTCTTTAAAGAGTCAATAAAATAAAGATATTAATGACTCTTCCTTGATAGAGTCATTTTGACTCTATAAATTTTTAACAGAGTCACAATGACCCTTCAGAAAGTGTCATTCATGTTCAATACTATAACGGAGTCAAAATGATTCTCTTAAAGTGTCATTTAAATAAAGGTTTTGATGTGCATAAAATTTTGATTTTGATGTACTTTTGATGTATAGAAAGATTTCGATGCACATAGCTAAGAAGATCTGAAAAATTGTGTATGTACTGTAGGAAGCTTGTGAAGAGCTAAGTATTAATTCTAAAAACTAAAGTAAAGCAAGAATTTATATAGTGAACTGGAAGTATTACGACTTATTATAGTAACTTTCTATTGCAAAAATATTATAGTTCTATTCAGATTTTAACGACTTCTTTTGATAAGAAAATATAATAGAAAGATAGCTATGTTGTAAATTGAAACAAAATATAGAGTGTGCGACAATAGAAAGACTAAAAAAAATTGGTGCAAAAGCTATTTACTAAACTGATAGTGGTCCAAGCGTTTTAAGTAAAATGTAAAACAATACATTATAGTGGGACGTACACTATCTTTAAAGAAAAACTGCTCGATATACTTTTTTATTAAGATATGTCAGGAAAGGTAAATTTTACATTTTTGAGTATATCTCAAGGACTTTTGCGAGAATTTTCTAACTTTAGGTTTTATATGATAGTTTATTAAGCTATCTCATGTAAAAGATATTTTTAGTGTCATGTACTCACCCATTTCATCATGCACTTGAAAAGAAAATCTCTGTTTTTTCGCTAAATTCTTTACCTTATAAAGTCAAAACATTACATACACAATGATAAAGATTTGCAACTAATTTGACTTCAATTTAGCAATTATCATTAATCACTTCTTTTTACCAAAGTGCTAACTGTAAAGGGAATTAAAATTCACAAAGGTTGTTTAAACGTTCTGCTACAACGCACCTCGCATACAAAAAGATAAAAATAGTTGAATTGAACCACATCCAGTCTACTATATAAAACCTTGAGTAAAGAGTATAAAAATTGTGGTACAAAAAACGTTTTTCTGAAATACGGGAAAAAACTTTGGGAAAATTTGAATTTCAGTTAGTATAAACAGAACTATGGTCAGAAAATTGTCAGAAAGTTATCAGAAAATCAAATCAAATCTTTTATACATAACGGTAACGACGACTAATAAAAGAAAAAATCAAAACTAGGGGGTCTTAAATGTTCGTTGAATTAGATAATGGTAATTCTGTTGTGTCAGTACAGATTGCTTTATTTTTATCTCTAAATTATTTTTAAATTATGTTGTTGTTTTTTCAAATTCAATATGTTTTTACATTTACAAAGGCTAAAAATAAACGCCATAAACTTGTTGCTACTACCTGATCAATTAATTAAATTAAACTACTTTGTTGTTGTTTTGTAAAAAGATTTTAAAGAGCTTGATATATGACTTTGTTAAAGAAAGATTCTTACGAATAAAGGTAATGTGTTTTTTTGTTTTTACTGTCCTATTTTTGTGCTTTATCGCTATTTTGAATAATGTTTCCAGTTTGATTTCAGATGATGATGTGTTTATTTTTTAAGCTATCAGATTTTGTTCCTTTTTTACTTTGTACATTGCTTATTAAGATTAAAACTAAGGCATCTGCAAAAGTATGTATTTCACTTCAAAGTGCTACTTACTAGAATAACTTTAGAGTACCATATAAAAAGAATATGTATTTGATTGGATTGGATTTTGATATCCAGAGAGGTCACTGATATATTAAAAATCTAACCTTTGACTAACATTGATAAATTAAAACATGTTTTTTTTAGGAGGTGGCAGCAATGCAGTGAAGACCAACAAGCTATAAAAAATTGATTCGATGAAAGATATTCGTAGAGAAGGAATGTAGAAGGAAAGATTAAAGTAAAAATAAAGCACATCGAGAGAAAGAAGAAGTTTCCCGAAAAATTGTTTACTCTGGTTATTTATATTTTGTTATAGTTAACAAACAATTTTTCATTGTATTTTTTAGTTGTATGATATTAAAGTACTTTGAAATATTCATCTATTGTTAATTCATCGTTTTAATAACCTTAAAACTTAAAGGTACATTACCGCGAATTTTTTCAATAGCCTATTAGATGGACCATATTTAAGGATCGCATATGAATCTTTTGAATGTGATTGAATTTTTTGATGGTGTTTTCAGTTTATGTCCTAAAATTAGCTGATTTTTCATACAAAAGAATAAAAAAACTCGCGGTAATGTACCTTTAAACTTTCAGTAAATTTTAAGATATAAGTCCCAATTTTGATAACTTTCATAAAGGTTTCATTGAGGGGTAATAAAAAATCTTGAATAGAATCAAATCACACAAAGACTCTTCCATAAAAATAAAAACGACTCTTGTGTAAGTGTCAACCTGTGACTCTCAATGTGGAGTCAAATTTCAATGACTATCCGAAAGGTTTCAGTATAGGCACCGTGTCATTTTGACTCTTATTAAAGTGTCAGAAAGACTCTCCGAAAGGTTTCAGTATAAGCACCGTAAAATGACTCTTTCGTTAGAATCAACTTGACTCTTCGAAGTTTCTCAGTGAAAGAATATGACTAGTAGTGTCATATTCCTGAATAATCCAACCTGGAACATAAATATAAGTTACAAAAAGATGCTAGAAAACTCAACTAAATTGAATATATTATTGATAGACTTACATGAGTTCAACAAGAAGAACAATAATAATACAAGAATGTTAATCTTTGTCAATCCAGAGTGAAAATGTAATATCATGACATCAATATCATATCACTCTTATAAAAAGTTTAGAATAGATATTTTGTACTTAGGCGAGCTTTTTTACTTACATTGATATTCTAAATATTTTTAAAATGAAACTGATTGGTGCATTGCTTTGTATTGCTTTAATCACGTGTTGCTTATTGTTGTGTTTCATTGGATAATACCATAGACTCACGAGACTTTCTCGTGAGTCTATGATAATAAATAAGTGCCAATAAAGATTAACGTCAATAGCGAGTATAAATAAATAATTTGTTGATTTGTTTTGAAACTGCCTTTGTATGGAACTACTAAACTAAAAAGAACAACTTAAGGAATGCTTTTATTACCTTATCGTATATATTAAATGCTCCTACGTAATTAGTCAGCTCGCTGACTATTAAAATAGGTTCGGATGTGCTATCTGCGAAACAAGTATGATATGATGGAGATAATATTTTTGTGGATTATCTCTATCAACGAAGACGTATAGATATCTAGATGCATTACGTATTTCTATACAATGTATTTCTATACAGTCTTTTATTTTATTTTTTAATGCACATGTGAGGAGAGATTAATTTGAATAGAACATGAAAATTAATTTCAATAGACGAAAATATATTTGAATAGAATTAAATTATCTTCCATTATTTTCTCATGAAGATAAGTTATCAACAAACTATATTCTACGACAACAGGAAAGTTTAGAAAAGAGATTATTGACAAGAAAGAAAGACCACGACCTAATAACAACCATAAAAAAATACTATCGATCGAACTACGCGAAATGATGATAGAAAACGAAAAAAGACGTCTATGGTCGACTGGTTTGACTCCATCAAAGTTTTCCTACTTGAAGGAAGTTCTTACCGCTAAGTCGTGGCTATTGATAATAAATAGTCTACCCTAGCGAATGCTATTCAAGAGCAGCCTGTTTGCTAAGTATGGCAATCCAAGTGAAATGGCCAACACCCACATACAGAGCTTGATATGTCTCCCCCAGATCAGTAGTACAAACCCAGATAAAATACACGAGTTATAGTGGAAAAGTTTCTTAACACCAATCAGAGTTAAGTGCTTTGCACAACAGTTTCAAAAACTTTGAACACTCAGCAAATTTAGAATTCACGTCGTCTAAGTGATAGACAAACTGTTAAAGTGAACCAACAAAGACATTACTCTATGAATGTTTCTACTAAAATAACATCCAGGAACCTCCGCTAAAACTACACACGGTTACTAAGAATGTGTTACTTATTATAAAGAGACTATCTAAAGAGCTGACTTAAAGCCATTGCTCTCCTCTTGTTAAGTGAATGTACTATATTTATCTCAATCTTTTAAGCTTTTATTTTAAATCTTTATAGGTAAAATAGAATAGTGACTCAAAACTAATTTAAAGTGAACCGATAATAAATACTCAATACTTTTTTGACTCGGTTTGCTCATTAATTGTCCACTTGCTTGGATGCTTCACCAGAGATATCTTAGCCATAAAACTAACACGTCATATGAAAAGTTCTTGAGTGTGATTTTTAATGAATATTCTTTTTCAGTTACATTTACTTTTATCTTAAAACAACAAAGTTCAACTTTAAAAAGTCAAGAAAAAGGAATTTCTTTGCATTCTTCAATATAAGGAACGAAGTACAATACTTTCAAAGCTATAATGATTTTTCAATAGCAAATGTAAATTTTGTATCCAATGGCATCTTTTTTCTTTCCTTGTGCTAAAAGTATGAAATTCTCTGCCAGATTCGAAAAAGAAAAGATGTCAGTGAGCGACAAATAAAATGACAACACAAATTTATCCTGGTCGATCTTGCAAAGTGTACGTGGGAGATTCCAATACCAAAAACTGCGAGAACAATACGGCTACTGTATTATAAACAGAAGAAGACGATGTATTACTAACGTTTTGAGATTCAGTGGAATAGACCATTTCGACTAAAATCTACCATATCGCGGGGGTCTGGGGACGAGACTCCTGTGGTAAAATTTGATTGATTGATTGATTTTTAAAATTTTATGTTACAACTTTATAAATTAGTATATATAATTAGAAACTAAAATCACCGAGAACAACACATGTGGTGATTTACAAAATATGCTAATGTATAATTTTAAAATTGACAATTTTTGAGTTCCAAAAACATAACTCGGGAAACTCGCAGAAGACCGTATAGGTCTTATCATCGAGAACCGACTGAGAATGTCAGTTAGCTCAAAGTGAATTTTAGTATGTATTTAAAAGTTAAAAGTTTAGTTAGGTTAAAAATATTCTTTAATACTTTCGCTACTAAGTAGCAGTTCTTTTACTTTTTTCTTAAAATAATGTAAACTTTCTAAGCAAAGTATACTCTTTTCAGGAGTTATAAGTTTATTCAATTTATTTAATTCTAAATTTTGCAAAAATGTTCAATTAAAACTCCTTGAGATCGTGTTATATATTTATGTGGTGGCAGTGGAGTAAATAGGCTATGGAAAATGCGAGGAGATTCTTTAAGCTTTACATTTAAAAATAAAAATAAGTATATTAGCGACATTTAGTTCAAAAAGTGTTAATACTTTCACTCCAGTTAATAAAGGTTTTGAATGTTCGTAACGATCTTTAAAGTTTATAACTCTTATTGCATGTTTCTGTTTACGATAGAGAGATTCTAGTGTTGTTGCATTAGTGCTAGCCCATGCTACATTACAATAATTAAGGTGGTTATGAAGGAATGAGTAATAAAGTTGTTTTAGTAGTGACTTGTTAAGCATGGCACGTGATCTATATAATATGTCGATGCTTTTTGATATTTTTGTTGTCATAGTACTTATATGATGTTTCCGTGTAAGGTTTTCGTTAGACTAAAGTCTTTATATTATTAAAAATAAAAAGTAATTCAGCAAGAATTTTTAATTCACCGGGAAGTTTCGGGTTTCAAAGAATAGAGACTAGGTTTTCGTCAATAAAAACTCCTAGAAATTTAGTTACATAATCTCTTTGTATTTCAAAGTTATCGATATATAATTTAGGTAGATCTTTAGGAATATAAACTTTTTTACGAGAATGATGAAATAATGAAAACTTTGTTTTTTTAATATTTAGGGATAGTTTATTGCCTTTAAACCAGGTGGAGACATTTTCAAGTTCTTTGTTCATTTCAAGAAATAGACTCTACATTTTTATTAGATTTAAATAAGTTACTGTCATCAGCAAACATTAGAGCAGAAATTTTATTTGAGGCCACCCACAAATCATTTACATATATTAGAAAAAGAAGTGGACCTAAAATAGAGCCTTGAGGAGAGAAAACCATTACCTGTGTTTATCATTGCAATCGATTAGAAAGGTAGTTTATTAACCAATTTTTTAGTAGCACCGTTTATTCCATAATAGCTTAGTTTTGAACTTAAAATATTATGATTCACTGTCAAAGGCTTTAGATAAGTCTATAAAAACGCCTAATGTATATTTACCTTCAGAGAAAGAATTTGTAATTTCTTCAGCTAGTTGCAGAACTACATGTTCTTTGAAGTGTTTTTTTTGGAAACCAAACTGTTTTGAATATAAATGATTGCTCTTCACAAGATGATTGTAGATTCTGTTATACATAATTCTTTCTAAAATTTTCGAAAATATAGGCAAAACTGATATAGGCCTATAGTTACTTGGTTCAGAATCACCTGATTTAAATATTGGTGTAACTTTAGCTATCTTAAGTTTGTCTGGAAGAATACTTCCTCTTATGGAAGATAAATATAAAAAATCAAAACAAACTCATTTTACCGCACAGAAATGCCTAAAACATGCAAATGTTTTTTGTCAAAAATGAATAAAAAAACTGTTCTAGAAGCAAATAAATCCTTCATTCAAATTAAAAATCATAATTGAAATCAAAAATCCCGATTTCAAAATTCAAAAATCCCTATTTCAAATTTCAAAGTTCTCGATTTCAAATTTGAAAAATCTCGATTTCAAAATTCAAAAATAATTAAAAAGATTCTGAATAATTCTGAAATACTTAGTGTATCTGACACATTCGTAGGTTCTATCCCGTCTAGTGACCTTGGTTTGTCACCATATTCTATACCAAAATTCTTATTGTATCGGAATTTTGGATAGTGAGGATGATTAGGATGATTAGGATAGTGATACTTTTGACATTTGAAATCGAGTTTTTTTGAATTTTGAAATCGAGATTTTGAATTTTAATTATTTTTTTTTGAATTTGATTGAAAGTTTTCATAAATACTTCGCACTTTTTATATATATTTCGCGTTTAGAAATATATTTTGCTGTGGCCCTCCTCGGCTTCCGTAAAGTTCGAGTAAATTATTCATTATATATTACAGATTCAAAAGATTGAAAATCTGGTAAGCAGAAGATGCTACTCAATTGTCCACCAGAAAGTAAAAAAAAAAAATAACTATATTTAAATTAAATTATATTATAAAAATAGGCAAGTTTATTACATCTATCTACAGAAAACCTTCTTTTAGTGGTGTTTTTACACACTATACCAGTTTTCTTGATGAGAAATATAAAGTCTTTAGTTTATACTCTTTTATTTCGTTGTTTCACTATTTGTTCTAATTTAACCTACATATTTTTCTAATTAGAACCTATCTGTTCTGTAAAATACTCATATTTACAAATAGAATATTCTAGAAATTAAAAATAACATACAACTTTTTCTTATTTTGAATGGTAAAAACATGTGGCGCCGGCGGGATTGACTGATTTTAAGTCTTTTGTCAGTGTCTCATTTCACGGAGTTAGCCACTGCAACCAAGGAAGTTTATTAATCAAACAATGGAAAAATGGCGAGTATACTAAATGAATGGGATGATTCAGAGTATTATCAAAATATGAGTTGCTATCAGTGCTCCCAAATATTTATATGGTCACTGTCAAATCAAAATAAAAGGAGAAACAGCTGCGCCCCAGGACAGGATGGTCAACAAGCGTGCTCTCCATTCGAACCATAATATTGCCATGTGTTATGTGCAATACTGTCGGTGAAAATTTGTATTGTATATCTAAAACTGCCGAAGGTTAACAACGAATTCATCAAATATGCAGTTCTAGTTTTATTTATATTAATTATTATGAATGAACAATATACACAACCAAGTAAAACTAATTACACAAAGTGACCATCAGCTTATTTCATATATCCAGTCGAAAATTTGGTAATATATCTTCCAATCGGAACCAGCGTTACCAATAGTCATTTCATTACATTGTACCGTATTAAATGAGCAAAATTTAATAACAAAGTCAAAACATATTGTTTAGCAGTGAATTTTGTTATACTGTGACTATCAGAGATGATTTACGATGAGATGTTTAACATTATTTTACTAATATTTGTTTTCTTTTGCGATTTTCTTGACTTTTGATTTCCATTGCTATTGAGTGAAGTCAAAACATGATATCTCAAGAACGACTTCTCAGAATTGGCTGAAATCTTCAGTATTTGCTTTTTATATATACAGCTTTGGAATGAACCTCTGTTTAGTGATTTTTCGGATGTTATTAACATTTGAATAAGTCTGTAAGGAATCCGAAAACAACATTTCCAGAAATAATTTCATAAAAATAGTTTGAAATTTCGCAAACTCCTGATTTTGCTCCAGTTCCTTCATTTCTATGTAAGTCATATTTACACAAAATTTCAGGTCAATAGCATTAATAGTTTTTGAGATATCGTATTTTAAAATTTGGGTCATTTTACGCATAAATTATGCTATTACTGCATAATTAATTATGTGAATTTAATAATTTTTTTTGGAAATTGTTTCAAAGACATGTATTAACACTTCTGATATAAAAAAATACCATAGAAATTAGTAATTCAAGAAAAAAGTTTTTTCTATAGCTACCTTAAGAGACATATTTAAAAGGAATAGTTATCCTTCAAGCCTAGTTGAAACTAGTATTAAAATCTTTTTTCAAAAGTTGTATGTCCCCAACAAATCAAGAAGTAATTGAGCTTTTTTACAAATTTTGGAACTTTACTTATGATCTGCTAATTACTAAGAAGTTAAAGTGACCAGTTTGTTTTGCTTCTAACTTCTCTTTAACATACTTAATTTCAGAATATGTTTATAAAAATGATCATGTTGTACCTTTAACGGTACTTACTTTTGGAAATTGTATGTAAAGGGAAGTTTGAAGTCAGTCAAGCTGCTAAAAATTATCAGCTCATAAGATTCAGGATTAAAAGTAAAATATCTCCTAACTTTCTAAAAAACCTCACATGCTTAATAGTAAATTTCCGCTTACAAGGGAAACTAAAGTTATACTGGTAACAAGTTGCTTTCCAAATTTGTAACATTTGTTCTGATCGTTAGGAAACTTTTAAGCTAGGCTTGTTTTTTAGACGAGGATTTCAAATAACGCAGTCACTTTTTTGAATACACCAATTCAACATGATACCATGAATAGAAATATTAGCAATCCGTACCCTTCAAGTTATTTTTAATAAAAATACTTTCTAACAATAAAGACGTCATTAGAAATTCTCTAGGCAATTTGATGAACAAGTAAAATGGAAATAGTTTAGGGGGAAAGAACTAATTACGTTGCTAAAACTAACGATGCTGAATTGGTGTATTAGTACGTGGTTTCTCAAGGTGACGTATGCAAGAACAGGAATATGACACTATTAGTGTCATATTCCTGGTAAGAAGGAAAAGTTTGTATGTATTGTATTTGCAAAGATTGTATTTAAAGTCATTAAAATATTAGAGGACATCTCGCTCTCTCAGACCAACCTCGTTCCAAGAGTAAATTTTCGCTAAGAGAAGATCGCTCAATATTTATTTCTCTCTGGCGAAAAAATATTCTGGGAACGAGGTTGCAGTAAGACATGTATGTAAGCCCGAGTGTTTATAATCAGGAGTTTACAAGTGTAATGCAGCTTTAGTTATTATAATCTTATTGTTTTTAAGGTATATAAGTACATAATGTCAATATCGGACCCACTGACGTGTGGCTTTGTTAAAATTTACAGTCATAATTTATTTTGTACAAAAAAAGAAGATATCGTTAATAAAAACAAAATTGGTGAAGACTTGAAGACGAAATTTCAACAATTGAAAGATATATTTAAAGAATGCTCAACGAACATGGAATATCAAGTTTTCAAGGATAACTTCAAAAATATCGTAAAGAATATCCAAATGTTAAACAAGAGACAAAATGTTAAAAAGAAACATTTATTAGGTGTATTTTCTCTAGAAAATTGGATAAAACTACAGGAGAAAAAAAATCACTACACAATATTTAATTGCAATGGTTGCCTCAAAAACGATGTGTTAAAAGATGCGTTAGCTATGTTTCCAACAAACAACCTTACATTTAAGGAAAAACCAAAAAAGTTTGGAATTGTGGAAGAAAAAGTACTAAATGATAGAACAAATATGATCGTTCGTGAGCTTAATACATCGTATAGAAAAGTCTTTCGAACAACATTCACAAAACAATTCAAAAAAACACTAAATTTACCAAGCACAGATGATGTCGCAAAGCAAAGTTAATAGACATGATGTCTATGATGTCTATTAACTATGCCCAAAGTTAGTGGTAAGAGATATCGAGACTATTTGCAAGTTTTCATTATTTTTTAATCACTAGAAAAAAAGTTACAAGAATTTAAAAATATATATTTAGGGGGGTAAAAAGAGACTGGTAACTATTAAGGGGGTAAAAAAAAATTCTTATAAGAGATTTGACCGTACTTTTGTGAAAATTAGACCTCTGTAAAATTAGCTCTGATTATTTAAAATTATAGACTTTAAAAAAGTCGTTACTAAAAAAAAACATTTACGCACGGGAAAATGTGAGATAACGACTTTGAAATCCT
>JAYJMI010705280.1:0-13956 GCA_036873855.1 Sarsia tubulosa
TGCTCATTTGCTGCATTATAGAAAGCTTTTGTTTTGAAGTTTTAAATTTTTTATAATTTTTCGTTTTTGGTATGATCAAAATAATGTCTAATATCTGATATTTTCATTTCATTGCAATTTTGCTCATTTGCTGTATAACAATATCAAAAGTTAGCCAGGGGCCAATAATGAATTTTCCTTGTTGAATTTTAAAGCACCAAAGATGTATCTTTATAATTATTGAGGCTCACATTTCTTGCATTGTTGTAAGTCAAATATTGAATCTTTTGAATGTTTTAGGAATTATTAAAGAAAGAAGAAGAGAAAAGAATGAAACTGAAAAAGGTAACAAACTTCATAGGCCTTTTATTAATTATTTAACTTCACAAAATTGATTCATATTCAAACTCGCGGCTTAGCTTGCAGAATCCTATAAGCTATGTTTGTTTGTCTGTCTTGCCATTCATCTCTACTAGTTATTGCTTATACTCAGAAATGATACAAAGATGATTTTGGCATATAGCTAGGCATTCATGTATAAAGGCACTCATAAATAGTCTTAATATTTTGGAATTAAATTAATTTAATTGTAATAATGGTAAGTACAAGCATAACATCAATGTTTTAAAATTTTTCTTAAAATAAGCTAGTTTTTTTTATTCTAAGCAAGTTCAGGCTGATAAAAGCTTTAATTCTGCTAGATTAGTGTCATTCTTAGTTATTTTTTTGCTAGGTTGACATTATTTTTTTTTGGATCTCCGGCTTTGCCGAAGGGGTCCTATAAATTCAGCACCATTTGTCCGTCCGTTTGTCCGTCCGCCCGTTCGGAACACTCAGATCTCAGGATCCGCTCATTAGTTTTTTCTGATTTTTTGCATGAAGTTAAACGATCATAAATGATGAAAAGTGACAGAGGCCAAGTGACAAAAGTGATAGAAGGCCCTATTACATGTAGTTGTCCTATTTTTTGTAGATAATATTAACTTTTAAATTTTTGTTTGTTTTACTCTATAGAAGAAGAAAGACATTGATGAAACATTGAATATTGTTGTTTATGAAAGTGACTCTGGTCTTTCAAGCTGTAATATTGATAGTGAAAATTGTATTCTTCAGGTGATATTTTCAAAATTTTTTTAGAAATCTCTAATTTGTTTGAAATATGAGAAAAAGTGCTTCTATATGGTGAACTGTTTCTATATGGTGAAATATTTCTGAAATGGTGTTGTAATATTTTCCATTATCATATACAGTTAACCCATATCGTATTTCCTGTAATAATGTCAGGGTCCTTGAATGCCCTTGAATGCCAGTTCAATACTCCATTCCATTTTATGTAAAAAGTTAGAAGTAAATTTAGGTTTCAAAATGCGTTACCTTGCCAAGTGGCTTTTTATAAAAAAATCTTCTTTCCAACTAATTGAGTTAATTGAGTCAAATTTGGCCTAAGAAATTGTATTCTTTCCATGGGAGTACAGGGCCTTTTCTTTAATTCAAAAGAAGAACTGACCAATATTACTGCTGACAATTTGTTGCATTTGCAAATGAATTTTTGAAACAACATCGTCTCAGACTGCACGTAAAGTTTATTGGATCCCCAGCTTTGCCGAAAGGATCCTATAAATTTACATCTGTCCGTACATCTGTAAAGGGCTCAATACACGAAACAACTTCTCTACAACTTTTGTTGTAAGCAGGTGCGATGAAAAAGTTTTAAGAAAGTTTTTTACAAAAGACTATAATTTTTTTGTTAGAAATAATTCAAGATGAGAACCAAATAAAATTAAATAATAAAGTATTTCTTCCACAAAAAACTAAACAATTTAAGTCATGAGAAGCGAAGTGGTGAGTAGGAAACAAAAGTGTATAAATTGATCATTAGCTAGTGGCTGTAGCATTGCTTTGACAAATGCCATTCTAGAAAAAGTCTTAGAAGCACTATGCAAGATGTTCCATATTGCAGGCCATGTTACTTGATAATATATCAGAAATGTTATAAGAATTCTTTATCAACTTTTTAAGCTTTACGCTATTCTCTGAATACACTTCTTAACCCATCATTCATGGAAAAGCTCAAGGAACTTCTTAATATTTTTAATAAGTTATAGAAACAATACGTATTTATTTGAGCATTTTTTTCGGTTCTTTTGATGTCTATTGTTTTCTGTACTACAACTTCGAAAAAAGTTTTTCAAAAATCAGTTTGATTTGATTTTTCTACAACTTTTGTAAAAGTCTTTTTAATGACGGCAATGGAAAAAAGTTTTTTAATAAAATTTGATGTTTTAAGGTTAAAATTTTTTCGTCCCGCCTGTTTGTTGTAGAGAAGTTGTTTCGTGTATTGAGCCCTTAACACAGTTTCCTCTGATGGGTCATAAGTGGGTCATAAGTTATTCAAAATCAAAGTGACAGTCGGATTTTTGGCAAAAATTCTTATTTACCCGAAATTGGGATCAAAAGGTCAAAATTAGCCCAAAAATCAACATTTTTCTAAATATCTTAAGATCCCTGATATTGAAGACCTTATAGTGTGCTATTTGTATTGTTTTACAATTCTGTCCTTTATCTGCATGTTTAACTTCATTATTAGGATTGTTTCACTTGTGCTTTTAGAAAATATTTATTTTTTGTGCCAGGGATGCACTGGTAATTCATCCTTTGTTTTTTTTGGAAAATTCTTAATTTTGAGCAAATAGGGTAGTTTATTTTTTTTGTGTCATAACAACATTTCAGTAGTTATCATATTTTAATTCTATTCATTAGAATAATTTGGAACTTTTTTAGAGATATCTGACATCTTCAAATTTTTCTAATTTCTGATGTACAGGAAATTCTCAATATTTTCTAATAACAATTAAGGGTCAAAATCTAGACAATTAATTATTTGGAATTATTTCAAAATCTCTTGAATATTAAAATTAAAGTTCATTTAAAATGCCAAGGTCAAATAAAATTTCTTGTTAAGCATTAGAATTAATGAACCAAACTCAGCTTTTATGTTTATCTTTGAATTTTTTTCGTTCAGGCTCATACTTCGATATTTTTGGAAGAAGGCAAGGAAAATAGTAACAAACTCTATCAATTTACAAAAACAGTTGAGTTAAATGACATTGAACGTTCAAGAAATATAACTGATGAAGTAAGTTAAAATGTCAAAGTATTTGTCATATTGTTTTTTAAAGAATCATTTTTTTCACTCACAGTTCTTTAACTTTTGTCTCTCGAAAAATGTGAAGGCAGCAGGTGTGCAATTATAAACAAGATTTTACACATAAAAGTAAGTTGTTACTCTTGCAAGTACAAGTATATCAATTGTTTTAGAAATTTTTTATTATTTACTTCAAGATATAGGATTTTATAAACATGACTTATCTGTGATAAAACGTGTCATATTGAGGACTTTAGCCAAACTGAAGACCCTGATTATAATTTCTGAAAGCTGGCACAGGTTTCATGCTAACTAAATGCTTATTGAAAAAAATTTTTGTCATAAAACTTTAATCTAGTAATACAAGGTTATTTTTTATTGTGATAGCAAATAACAGATTTGAAATATCAAATTTTGCCAATTTCCAGACATCCAGCAGCAAGTTGCCCTCAATTTTTTCAACTTTTTTTTTAACCTTGAAAGCTAAAAATATTTTCTTAGTATATAGAATATATTGCATCAAGATGAAAGTATTTTTGAAAATGTTCCAATTTCTAGGTCCAAAAGTCACATAATGATGTAAATTCAGATGGAGCAATTATCAATGATGTCTTGCATAGAATAAAAGACAAAGTTTTGGAAACATTGGCAATAAATGTTGAAGCACAAGAAGAATTATCTATTGTAAATGATTGTTCTGCAAACAATGCTAAAAAGAGTACCAAAGAAGATAAATATAGTGGGAAATCTGGTTTTACAGAAAAATTAGTTAGTCAATTTTTTTTTCTCTTGAGCAAGGTTGCACAAATAATATATGTCTGTATCAAAACAAAGCTATACATACCAATATCAAAAAAAAAAAAAATTTAGGACAGTTCAACAGTTCACATTTTGTGAATGCCTTTTTACTGAAGGTGGTTAATGTAAATATATAAGCATGACTTTATCATGAGTTTTTCTAACATTACAATTTGCTGATCTGATGATAATGATTCGCAAGTTTTTTCTAAGAATTTATTTTTATCTGAAATGCCATAGGAAGACTTTCCACAAGGTGAGGACCTTGCTTTTTAAATGACAAATTTTGTATAAAAGGGTTTACAATAAGATAATTCATTAAAATTCAAAAAGGTGTTCAAACTCTTGACCTCTTTTTTCAAAGTTATTTTAAAAATACATATTTTGACTCCCGGCTTTGCCAACTGAGTCCTATAAATTCAAGCTTGTTTGTCCATCCGTTATCCAACTTTTCTAGGAATTGGCTCATTAGCTTTTGCTGATTTTTTGCATGTAAGGCATCCATAATGGCTAAAAACTGACGAAGCAGGATTTTCCTCGAAAATTCTCTGTTGCCCCAAATCGGGTTAAATAGGGCAAATTTTGGCCCAAAATAGACATTTTGCCCTGTATCTCAAAATCCGTTCATTAAATTTTTTTCAGTTTTTTTTGCACAAAGCTAGAACATAATGAGAGGTAAAAAATGACACTATTCTTTTTTATTTTGGGCAAGCGAAGCAAATTTGGGCCAAAAATGGGTATTTTGGCCTATATCTTGTTTTTTGCATGATATTAGAGCGTATTGAGAGATAAAATTTGACACTCTTCTTATATTTCTGAAAGTTCTTGTTTTGGGCAGGCAAGGCAAATTCAGGCAAAAGACAGTTGGATCTCAATATCCATTAATTATAATTATAAAATGATCTCCGGTAGTCCAACAGTCAATTTTTCTTGTTTTTAAAGGAAGTTACAACAAATTATTGTTCAAATTCAAATGGAAAACTGTCAGATCAACTGGATTTTAATGATTGTAATATGTATGCAAATGAATTTGGCAAAGAAAATGACTTTCCTTTAAGTGTCAGTTCATCAGAAGCAATTGTAAGTAGCTTCTTCATATTAATATATTTACAATATTTACATTACGATTTGAAAATATATCATATATTACGTAATTTACACTCCTGGCTTTATCCATTAAGTCCTATAAAATCACATCTGCCAAACTGTATCTGTTACCAACTTTTTTAATAGATTTTTTCTGATTTTGCCTATTAACCAGTCATACATAAATGCACAAAAAGTGACAAAAAAATTCTAAGGTCTAAGATTCTGTTGTGTAAACTTATTTCAGATCTTTATTCCTTACATTACTTTCAATTTTTGCTTATAATTTTTACACAAAATTTACTTAAAAAGTTGACTTTCTTGAGTTAAAGGGATTCCGAGGTGACAAGACTGAAGTTAGGCTCAGATTGAAGACCTTCAGAAATAAATATCATTCCTTTTTATTTCATAGAAAAAGCTTTTTTCGTTCTCAAGATATCTTAATTTTAAGTTTGCAAATTCGGCCATCTCGGATTAACAAGAATGTTAAAAATATGATGAAAAGTTGATGACTTGAATCCAGTCTCTTTTTATTCTTGACAATTTAGTTCCAATGCTTATAACAAATAATAAATTATTATTAATATATTTATTATCATCAATTCTATTATAGAAGAAAATCAAGTAAGTAATGAAATTAATTCCAGAACCTCCACAATGTGACTCCCCAGATGTAAGTAATGGTTTTCCATTTTCTTTTATACTAAATAACACAAATTTAATTACTACAGTTTTCTTCATGGTATTGATTAAATTTACAATCTGGTGCAAAGTTATAAGCTTGAATTTTAGACAAAAAACAGAAATGTAATGACCAAATACTTTTTGTATCCGAAATGCTAAAAAAGAGAATATAACTAGAAAGACTACTTTTTAAGGGGATTAAATTTCGTGTGGATTAAATTTCGCGGTTGAGCCTATCCGCGAAATTTAAACATTTTGCGGGGATTTAATTTTGCGGATCGGCCTTTTCCAAGCATTTCGTGGATTATTATGCAAGCTGTGTGTCTATACAAAAAGTTTAAGTAATTAATAGCAAATACATTTTGTGTTTTTACACGTTGTATTTTTGGTATTAATGCCTTTATTTTTTTGTTTCTGCTGCTTTTTCAAAAACTTTTTTAAAATCTTCACTTTTTGGCGGGGATTTAATTTTGCGGATTTAATTTCACGGATCATCCCTAAACCCGCAAAATTTAATCCCAGGGAACTTTAATCCCCTTAAAAGTAAAATAAAAGATCTCAGAGGCAAATTTTGTTTTGACTCCAGACTAATCCCACAGAGCCCTTTTGATTTGTTTGTAACACCTGATTCTCAGGATTGGCTCATTATTTTTTTCTGAATTTTTGTATACAGTTAGAGAGTCATAAATGTAGAAAAGCAAGATTTTTATTCGAAACATTTTGTTGTCGTGGCGACACGGTCAAAAGGTCAATTTTGGCCAAATAAATTACATTTTTCAAAATTAATATCTCAAGATCTTATCATTAGTTTTTTTAGTTTTTTTTGCACAAAATCAGAGGGTAATATATAATCAATAATAACAAAGTTGACATGTTACCGAACAACGACCAAAAGATGTATTTTTTATTTGAAATGTATATTTTTATTTTATTTGCTTAACTTCACAAGTAAAGCTTTAAAAACATGACATGTGAGCTATCATGTAAAAAATATTTGTACCTTATTTGTATCTTATATTTGTACATATAAGATCAAAAATTGTCCATTTTCATTTTCAAAGTAAGTAATTTATATTTTCTACATTTTCCACATGATTCTTTTTAGTTTATGGTTATAAATGAGGAAAATGCATTGGATTGGCAACAGGACAATGATAACGTAGGTCACTGTTTAACTGATTTATTCTCAATTGCTTGACTTATTCCCAGTTTATTTTCCTTGGATTCTTTACAAAAGGTGGAAAGTTAATTCGAAAGCATTAATTTTTTGGTCCATAAATTTTTGCAGAAGACATTTTTAAAAATCAATAGCGCATAATATTGCCAATGATCCGTTTTTAACAAAAATGTGTCACTAATTTTCCGTTCATAAAAGTAAAATTTTAAAGTAAAATTATACAAACCAGTTCATAAAATGGTATAAACTTATTTTTCAATGTACATAGTTAACAATAAACATGTTTTTTTATTTGTTCTGGTCTTATAAACATTAATAATAGATAAATTTTGATCAAGAACTTAATTTTTTAGGTTTCTATAAGCAATGATAGTGGATTACACGGATATTTTCCAGAGGTAATGGATACCAGTGACGAAGAAGATCAACAACTGGTAAGCACTTTCACCCTTCAGCTGAGATAAAGCTATATAAAAAAAAATCAACATCTTTTTAATATATGATTCTTTGAAGTCCTTGAGTCTCATTCTGTCCTTGGTCTTTCTAAAATAATGCAATAAAATAGCAATTTAAACTGTGATAAGCATGAAATTTTCGAACCTAATTTTTAGGTAAAAGATTATTAATGTTGTTAAGTCTATTAGTATGATAATTTGCCTTTGGAGTCGTATAAATTCAGGCTCGTTCATTAGTCTGTTTGCCTGTTTGTTCGTTATCGCATTTTCAGTGCTGAAACATAAGGCTTTTTACCAGTCGTCTGACATATATTGTTTTTGGTTTAGAAAACCAATTACCTAGTCGTCCTCATCAAAATTCAGTTGTCCTGTACCATCGGAGGACCCTAATGTTTCAACACTGATTTTCTCAAAACTGGCTTATTAGTTTGTTTTTTTAAGTTTCGCATGAAGTTAGGTATTCATAAATGCTCCGGATTTTTGCCAAAAATCCTTATTTTCACGAAATTGAGGTCAAATGGTCATAAAATCAGCGTTTTTCAAAATATTTCAAGATTGCATCATTAGATTTTTTTGATTTTTTTTTCACAAAGTTGCAGGAAAATATAAGTTTCTAACTGGCGCTAGTGGCATCATTACGGAAATTCTTGTTTGCGTGCAACTGAGGTCAAAAAGTCTATATTTACAGTGCACAATATTTGTTGAATTTTTGTACAATGATAAAGAATAAAAAAGTTAAGTATTTGATTCAGAAGTTTCATTATTATTTTGCTCATTTGCTGCATGACGATTTTGAAACATGGTAAATAATGCAAATTTAGGCTCGAAATATATGCATTTTGTTCTAACTTGAGATTTGTCCTTTAGGTTTTTCTTGTCTATTGAATGAAGTTAGAGCTTAATAAGAGGTATAAAATGACACTACTCATACGGGTAGTCCATCAGAAATTTTTTCTTGTTTTTCTTAGGATGAAGACAATTTTGAGAAAGATAAACCATACATTCCTGATTTTTCAACAGATTCCGAAACTGAAGATGAAGAAATAGATCACATCGACCTTGAATACCAGCCCCAGAGGAAAAAGAAAAAAAAGACGATAAACAATAAAGGAGATGGAGAAAAGATACCTCCTGCTCTCTTGATTGAAAATAAAAATAATGTGAATCATAAAGAACCCTTAGAGTCTATTGAGAGCATCGAAATTCCAGTAATAGAAAAATCAAATCCTTTTGCGTTGCAGGGAAAAGCTACTCAACTAGAGGAATCATCCTCAGCCACAGAAGTTAAGATATATGTTAAAAAATCCAATAATACAGATAGTAAAAGAGCATGGGATAAACGTTATTATTGTGTGTACTGTTACAAACCTTTCCCAAAGATTGCACGACACTTTGTGGATGGCCATAAAAAAGAGATTGAAGTTGCAAAATTAATCAGCTTAAGCTATCAAACAATAGGCAGCGAAGAAACTAGGAAAGTTAAAAGGGGATGGAGAGATAAAATTATTGATTCGTTACGACGAAAAGGAAACTATAATCATAATATGGATGTTTTGCAAAAAGGATTTGGAGAAATCACAGTCAAACGATGTCCACCTAATGAAGTATCGTATAAAGATTTTTTACCATGTGAACATTGTCTTGAATTTTATTTCCGCAACGATTTGTGCCGTCATGTTAAAACTTGTAAGCATAAGGGAGTCACTACCTCTACCCAAAAAAGGGGAAGAAATGTCCAAGGTTATGCTGCAATGCTCTTACCTGTTGATTCAAGTATATCAAGTAATTTAAAAGACATTTTTTCACGCATGAAAATTGATGAAGTATCAACAACCTTACAAATGGACAAATTAATTATAAAATATGGGAATAATCTTTGTCGCAAACACTATAACAATGACGACCAGACTTATCATATCAGCAATAAGTTAAGAGAATTAGGAAGATTGTTAGTACACATGAAGAATAAAGAACAGGTCCAAGTATTTGAAGATATTTTAGACCCAAAAAAGTATCCCGAAATCATTGAAGCTGTGATGCAATTATGCGGTTGGGATGAAGAAAAAAAGACCATAGATACACCATCACTAGGAATTAAATTGGGTCAGCTGCTTGCCAAGATTAGCTATATGGTTAAAGGAGATGCAATAATAAATGGTGACAGAGAAAAAAGGCTACTTGCAGATGACTTTTGTAGTTTGATTGCTATGAAATGGAATGACGACATTGCAAAATTAAGTCGAACCGAACTCGAAACAAGACATTGGAATTAAACCAAAGATTTGTTATTTGTTTTGACTGAAGATTTGTTAGCTTTTAAGAATTATTTAAATACGCTGCGAAATTCATCCATTGATTCGTTGGCTCAGAATAATCAAGATCTAAAGGCATGGCGAGACTTATGCACAACCACTCTCGCTAGTCTCATTCTATTAAATAGAAGAAGGAAGGTGAGGCATCAAAGTTAGAAGTGAAACAGTTTCAAGCGTTAGGAAATACATCCATTAATGAGGAAGTCAAAAAATCTCTGTCAGCATTTGAACTTCAATTATGCAAATATTTTAAAAGAGTGGAGATCCGAGGAAAGAGGGGACGAAAAGTTCCCATGTTAATTCCCAAGCCATTAGATAAGGCCATCAAGTTAATAATTAGTTGTCGGGAAGCAATTGGTGTTAATCCAAACAATAAATATTTGTTTTCGGTGCCTACCATGAGTTCATTACATTATATTAGAGGGAATGATGCTATAAGAAACCATGTGAAAGCATGCAATTTGAAATGTCCAGATGCTGTGAAATCCACCAGGCTGCGAAGCATATAGCTACATTAAGTCAGCTGATAAATCTGGAAGAACGTGAGCTAGAAATGTTAGCAGGATTCCTGGGACATGACATCTCCGTTCATAGAGAGTTTTATTGCTTACCAGAAGATACATTGCAGATCGCTAAATGTGGCAAGCTTCTGATGTTAATGGACCAAGGGAACGTCGGAGATTTTGCTGGTAAATCCCTTGACGAGATTGAAGTTGATTCATCGGGTAAAAATTTAATGTTGTTAAAGATTATTATTTTTGTTTCTTTTAACATAGCTTCAATAAAAGTCGTTCTGTTTTGGCATCCATGTGACAAGGCATCAGTGGTTGTTGACTGTTGTTTTTAATTTGAATTATTCTTTGCCATGTTAAACAAACTGTTTTAAAATTCAAGATATCAGGTTTTAAGTATAATGTTAATATTTAAAGTTATTGAACTTAGTTTAACAATAATAAAAATTTAAAAATCAAATCTTGGTCAAAAACAAACATTATCTAAATTATGTTAAGATCCTTTTATCCGCGTTTTTTTTTGATTTTTTTGCACAAAAGTAGAATAAAATAATCGCCTGAAAGTGGTATCACTGGCGTTATACTGAAATTATTTTTTTTTGCTTGAGATGAAAAGGTCAAACTTTGGTCAAATTTCGGCCTGAATATGCAAGATCAAATATGTATGTTTCATGTACATTTTTTACAAAAGAGTTTTCTCTCTTTTTATGTCATCAATTAAATAATGTTTAAAAAGTCATTATCGTCATTTTTTACGAAAGAGTTTTCTCTCATTATCTTCATTTTTCACGAAAGAGTTTTCTCTTATTTTATACGTTATTTAGTGAATTTAGAAATTAATGAGAGCGATGAAGAGAATGAAAATGAAGAAGATACTGATGGCAGCAACCAAAGTGACGATAATAACTCCTGTGAGAATATCAAAGATAAATTGGCTTCCAATACAAAATTAAAAAATAAAGCTTCAAGTTCTATTGATCGAGAAAATCAAAAAGGTACGTTTTATATTTACTGCTTTTTGTGGTTTAACATAAAGCATTGTAGAAATACAATAGAGAGTTTAAGATTCTAAAACGACAACCGCAACGCCATCAGTGAACTAAAGTTTTTATGCAAGAACTTACTGTTTTAGAAGTTTTGGAATATAAACCGTTTGGATAAAATTTACAGAAATATGGTTTATTCAAACAAAAAGGGATTTTAGTTTTTTTCAAGATACTAAATTAAATTTTGTATGTCTAATTTTATGAAGTTTGCACAAAACGTCAACCATAAAACTAATAACTCTCTAATTAACATAACAGTAATTGATTCTAAGAACTAATTAGACGTTGAAGTTGTTGTTGGCGTTGTGAAATTTTAAACTCCCTATTAATTAAACCTGGTCATTTGGATTCCCAGCTAAATCCAACTGAAAGTTCTTCTTGTTATCCCAACAATTGACCTCTTTGATGTACCAAGAAATATCTTTAAAATACAATTTTGGTGATATGGACTTGTAAAATATTGAGATCTTGAGTAAATTCGAATTTAAAGTAATAGTTTTAGCAGTGATGTTTTTCAGGTATGAGTTAAAGCCATATCAAGAATCCGCAAAAATCCCCCATTGAGAATAATGCTACACTCAAAAGGTTTACACTTAATATATGTTTGCCTTAAGTTAGAAAATTTGCTAATTTCAACTAATATTTTAGCAGTTTTAGTAAAGAAAATAGTTCGCGAAAATAGTTACTCCTGTTTAATTTGGCTACTTAGAGGTTGAAATGTGAAACTGAGGAGTTGAGTACAGAAGTGGGATTCCTTAATCACTGTGTCATCGTATGGTGAACTTGTTTACACCTCTTACAGTATCTAAACAACTGCTGAAATCCAGTGCCAAAATTGCTCCAAGACTCTGATAAGGATCCATAAGCCCTGCTTCCTTCTTGAAAATCAGATTCTTAGATTCTTTGTTGACTAACCATGTCAAAACAAACACTTAAAGTGCTTATAGACCATAATTTTTAAAGACTTTTACATGTTGTTTTACATGACAATATTGTTTTACCGAGGACTTTTAAAGTGAGGGACTTTAGAAAAATCGTACTTTCTGAGGACTTTTGCATGTTCAGTATTGTTGTACTGAGGACTTTTAAAGTGAGGACCTTTAGAAAAATCTTACTCTCTGAGGACATTTGCATGTTCAAACAATATTGTTGTACCGAGGACTTTTAAAGTGAGGACCTTTAGAAAAATCTTACTTTCTGAGGACATTTGCATGTTCAAACAATATTGTTGTACCGAGGACTTTTAAAGTGAGGAACTTTAGAAAAATCTTACTTTCTGAGGACTTTTGCATGTTCAGTATTGTTGTACTGAGGACTTTTAAAGTGAGGACCCTTAGAAATGTCTTCATTTTGAAATCACACGAGAAGTTCAAAAATGGTGTTTAAAGAGTTTTTTGATTTTTTATTCATAGTCCTTACACTTGTTTAAAAATGTGTTCTATATAGATTTTGCTTTTACAAGCTAGTTAATAATGCAGTTCATTTGTGGTAACTTGAAATTTATTTTCAATGCCTTTTTAGTTTAGGTGAAACACCTCTGAATGTTTTTTTTACCCATTGCAGATTTTTACATCTTTGAAATTGTTTCCAGTCTGTTTTTACCAAACAAGAAATGCAGAGGTAACACCTCCCTGTTTTGTCAGAAACTCCTCATAGGCTTTTCCTGACTTTTAGCACAAAGTTTATGTACAGAAAAGAATCTATGCCAAATTATAGTCCATTTAATTGAGGTCAAGTGGTCAATTTGACTAAAAAATAATATTTTTATAAAATATCCTTAATATACCTTTAAACCAAATTGTAATGTTTCTGCTCTTCATTTCTAGAATAAGGCCAGGAAGTAATATTGGTCCTCACTTATATGATAGTAACGTTACCGCCTTGCCAAAAAAGGTTATAATTATTAACTATAGAGAGCCATTAGTTAACATAAATTTTTTCAAGAAACTTCAGAATAGTCCTAATCTGAACTCTATCATTATCAAGCATTATCTCTGCAGTAATGCAAAATGCTAAATTTATGAAAGACTTTGTTTTTAAAGTTTTTTTGTAGAAAATTTGTTTCCATATACCAATAGAAAGTGATGTGAATTGTAAAACTTTTTGAAATTGAGTTTGAATATTACTTTTAACAGGAAAAAGAAGACCTTGGAGGCAGTCCGAAAAGGATGCAGTGCGTAAATTAATGAAAAGCTATTTTGATACATTAACCACTCCTGGAAAGGTAGATTGTGATAATTGTCTGAGGAAAGCTGGAAGTGTATTGAAGGAACGGAATTGGTCAGATGTAAAAAACTTTGTTTACAATCAAAATGTTACTCAGAAAAGGAAAGTTAAAAAGCTTGTTGGAAAATAATGAGAATAACTTATGGTATTGGGCCGTACCTTCATCAAAGATATTATGGCCGATTGCTATCGAAGAAACAGTGAAATCTTATTTTTATTTTAAAACCGCCTATATAGGCAGTTTATGAATTTATGTTATACTATTTATGTTATTTACGATGCCCTTCGGAAGGTCATTCATAATTGAAGGATTAATTATGCAGTTGATTTTAAAAGAAGCTTAATATGTATATAATTTTATATGTATATAAAAAAGGACAGTGCAATGGTTGGGTAAAATTGGTTTGGTAAAACCTGAAAATATCTTTGCACAATTCTTTTTTGTTCTCTAAGCTATGGATTCAAACTAATCCTATTAAGTTCTTAGGTCGAATAATTGATGGATCTCTGTCTGACACTCAACGCTTTGAAGAACT
>JAYJMI010705391.1:0-13950 GCA_036873855.1 Sarsia tubulosa
TCGATACAAATGCTGCTATAAAGATGTAATTTTTGAATTTTTGTCAACGAAAGAGCTGATGATTCGCTATAGGTATAGATTTGCATCATTTTACAATACTGCTCATTTTCTGCATGATAGTGCCATTTGTTAAAAAACATCGGGGATCCTATCTATCACCTGTTTATTACTGTTATTAATACGTAGGTGCAAATTACAGTTGAGCGTCATGCACCTAAACTAAGTAAAAAACTATATAACAAACAATGTACTACACAATATAAGAGTAGATATCAATACACTCTTGCAAGTGATGACGTCAATTTTTTACATATACAACTATGCAATTACTATAACATAATAGCGAGTTGAGTGAAATAAAAGTCATAACTTTAGATTAAAGCTAAATCAGTAAAGCGTTCTTGCATCTTGTGACAGAGTAGACCTATTGATGCGACTAGTTTGGTTTTGTGTATTTTTTACTAGAATCTTGTGCAGTAACTTTGCATTTACTTTGTCAAAATTTGTGATTTGTGATGTGATTAAACATTTTTTTTGGAACTTTTTCGACGTCTCATGTCTCATTCTATTCTTTTATGATTATTCACTATAGTACAGTATAAGAATAATCACAAATCTTAAAAGTTACAAAATAAAAAGCACTGGCTTTTTCTATTCTATATTTTTTCTATTTACTGCCTTCAAACATAGTCATAATAGCGATAAATGTTTCTTGCTCTTTTATGAATATGCTTCAAATATGCTTCCAATATGCAACTTATTATGATTTTTAGTTTATCCTTTATATAATTTAAACTTGAAAAGACTACAAAAACTTGTTTTTCATTATAACTCATATTCGGCATAATAAGTTGAGAGTTCCATTTTGTTTGCCAGGAATCCAATGTCAATCTTTTACTTGTTTGTACAGTTTCAATTAAGAAAATCAATATGTAAAGTTAAATATTCATAAATCAGAATACAAAATAAAATCAGAGCAGTTTAGCCTTAGCTACATGAGGTTATTGGACTACCGGCTTTGCTGGAAGAGTCCTATAAATTCAGGCTTGTACGTTCGTTAGTTACTAATTTTTCTCAGAATTGGCTGACCATTTTTTTCTTATTTTTTGCATGAAAGTAGGCATCCATGAATACTAAAAACTGACAAAGCCAGAATTTTGACAAAAATTCTAATTTGCTCCAAATAGGGGTAAATGAGGCAAATATGGCCCAAAATCAATATTTTTTTCAAAATAGCTCAAGATTTTATCATCAGATTTTTTTCATTTTTTGCACAAAGTAAGGGCCAAATAAAGGCTTCCAAGTGTCATAAGTGGCATCATTCCAAAAATTCTTGTTTGCGGGTAACTAGGGTCAAAAGGTCAAAATTTGTTATGTAACCCAGCTATCTCAGGAACCGTTCAACAGTTTTCCATGAAAATTCCCGTTTCCATGGAAACAAGGTCAAAAGGTCAAATTTGGGCCAAAATTGAACTTTTTCCAATATATTTTAATTACCGATCATCAGATTTTTTTGTTTTTTTTAGTTGTTATGATTTTGAAAATTCTTGTTTGCGCCTAACTAGGGTCAAAAGCTCAAAATTTGTTACGTAACCCATGTATCTCAGGAAACACTCATCAGTTTTTCTGATTTTTTGCAAGAAGCTAAAAGGCCATGAATTTAGAAAATAAACGGAGCCAGATTTTTTAGAAAAATTCTCGTTTCCATGGAAACAGGGTCAAAATATCAAATTTGGCCCACATTTAGTATTTTTTCTATATATCTCAAGAACCGTTTATCAGAATTATTTTAGTTTTTTGTACAAATTTTGAGACAAGTATAAGGTATAATCTGACACAGATGTTATAATTTGAAAATTCTTGTTTGCGTGTAATTAGGGTCAAAAGGTCAAAATTTATTACATAACCCATCTATCTCAGGAACTGTTCATCAGCATTCTCTGATTTTTTGCTAAAAATTAAAAGGTTATAAATGTAGAAAAGTAACAGAGAAGGGTTTTATAGGAAAATATTGTTTCCATGAAAACAATTTAAAAGTGTCAAATTGTGTAAATCTTAAGATATTGTCATTATTATTTGATATTTTTCACAAAGATTTATACCGGGAGTCCACTGGTAATTCATCCCTTGTGTTTTTTTGCCCAATCTGTAAATCTCCGATTTTTATTGCTTTAAACAAAAACTGTCATGAACACATATTTCTGTTTTCTTTGTTTAGTTTACAAATAGTTGAAGAGCTGTTAGAGGGGTTAAATGTTTACTTTAATTTCTACCTTGGTACACTGTTATTATATAATTTCGAACGTGAGCAATACCATTCAATATTTTCTCCAAAGAAAACAAATACTAACGATAATAAAAACATTAAAGATGTATTATCACCTGCATCTACCACTTATTCGTCAAGTACAGAGTCAACAACAGCATCCTTTAATACCGACAGTTGTCGGCAGAGTAGTACATCAAATGAGCCTCCATGGAGGCTTCCATTGGGTGTATCAGATAGACAATTACGTAGACCAAAAAGAAACATAAATGAAAACAAAAACTTCGCCGAAGCTATTGATAACGGGAAGCGTTTTAAAAGTGGTTCTTCTATTGATTTAAATGAAACGCACCCTCAGACAGCTTTGTGTAGTCGTGAAACAAGATCACATTGTAAAAGCTTAAATAATAGTGACATTAAGATTAAAGAAGAACCTGACTGTGATATTCAACCAAAAAACAACGATAATAATATGACTAATATAATGACTCGTCCATCTTTAACAGGTCAGTTACTTGCTCAAATACAGAAGATATTTTAATCTGATATAATTATTGAAAGAGACAAGGTTTTTCCAAGGTTGTTCTAGTTTTGTATCGACAAATTCGACATACTTAAGTTTCCTTTGGGCGATTAGAGGAAATCCAAAATTCTATACGGAAAAAAAATGAAAATTCACCATAAATAATTCGAAATTTCACAGCAACCCAAACTTCATTTTTCCTTAACTCCGTAGCAATACTTTCTTTTGCATTTTCTAAAGTACTGATATATCTAATACTAGTAATAAATTAATTTTCTTCAACTGGGCTAAGCTTCTACCTGGATTTGTACAGACAAGAATCTTCTTCGACATTGATAATTTCACGGATTTTTATCTAGATAGAATGTGTCTATTTTTTTTTAAAGGTTTTCGAAACTCTACACTTTAGTATAGATAAAAGTGCCCTTTTGCTTTACATATACTGAAATCTTTTGAGAACTACTTCCATCTGGATCTCTAAAATTGAGAACTGCTTGGTTGTTTTTGTTTTGAACCCTTTGTTCAAAATATATACCATCGTGATTTTTTTGGAAGAAATAAATTCACTGTTCATTCTTCTGTCTGTCTGTTCCCAACACTTTTTTATTTTTTTGCTTGATGAGGGTCATAAATGGAAGCCAGATTTTTGTTGAGGGTGGATCCCCGGCTTTTGCCGAAGGGATCCTATAAATTCAGGTCAGTCTGTCCGTACATCCGTAACACAGTTTTCCAGGAAACCGTTCAATTTTTCTGATTTTTTGCATGAATTTAGTGGGTCATAAGTTATTCAAAGTGACAGAGCCGGATTTTTGACAAAAATCCTTTTTTACCCAAAATTGTGGTCAAAAGGTCAAAATTTGCCCAAAAATCTCTATTTTCCAGGATATCTCCAGATCTCTTCATTAACTTTTTTTTATTTTTTGCACAAAGCTAGAAGCAAATAAAGACTTTTAACTGGCATAAGTGACATCATTCCGAAAATTCTTGTTTGACTGCAATTTGAGGTCAAAAAGTCAATTTTTGTGCGGAACTGATATTTCGCAAGATATCTCATGCTACAGAGTTTCAATTCACTTGAAATTTTGTACAATGATAGAGATTAGTAAAGCATAAAATTTGATCCTATAGTTTCTTATAATTCTGCTCATTTGCTGCATGATGAGGTCAAAATATTAATTTTTCGATACAAATGCTGCTATTAAGATATAATTTTTGCATTTTTGTCAATGAAAGAGCTGATGTTTCGCTATAGGTATACATTTGCATTGTTTTACAATACTGCTCATTTTCTGCATGATATTGCCATTCATTTGATAAAAAGTATCATTTACCGGGGATCCAATGTCTACCTATCACTTGGTTTTAATATTATATCTCAATCTGTATTTCAATATATTTCAATTGCACTCACCTATCTCTGGGACCGTTTATCTGTTTTCTCCGATATTTTGCATGAATTTAAAGGGTTATGAGTGAAGAAAACTGATGAAGCCAGATTTAATAGTAAAATTCCTGTTTCCAAGGAAACAGGGTCAAAAGGTCAAATTTGGTAAATCTGAAGATATTTTTTTATCTTTTTTACAAATAATTAATACCACTGGTAATCTACATTCCTTGTTTAAAGTGTGTCAGTGAAAGAGCTGATGATTTGCTATAGGTATACATTTGCATTGTTTTACAATACTGCTCATTTGCTACATGATAATGCCATTTGATAAAAAGTATCATTTGCTATAGGTATACATTTACATTATTTACAATACTGCAGATTTGCTGCATGATAGTGCCATTTGATTAAAAAATATCAGTTTCAGTTACCGGGGGTCCACTGGTAATCTATCCCTTGTTTTCTCTATCTCTTTTATTCATTAAATCATTATAATGTTGAAAATACTTTTTTTGCCTAACTATTTGACTGTTGTTAAACATTTTACCAAGTTAAATATGTTGGTTAAACCGTGTTATTACTCTCTCTCGCTAGAAATTTTATAATTCAGAATTTTGAAAATACATTCAACCTCGTTTTCGCGTAGTCCTTAGTTGGACGAAATTTTATGAAAAAGTCAGCGTCAACTTATGCAATGGAACATTAAAGGAATTCTCGGTATGGCTTTTTTCAAACGGATATTTTAAGAACTGGTATTAGGTCAAATTGTTGTTGGCAAATTTGCTCATTTTTTTCATCATGACAAAGAAAAGGTCAAATATGGCCCAATATATGACACTTATACATAATATCTCAAGATCCAATCATTCTTTTTTTAAATATTTGGCACAAAATTGAAGGGTAGCATACAAAACTGACACAGTTGCTATGCTGAAAAATTGTTCTTGTTAAGCAGGGATTAAAAAGTCAAATTTTTATTCAAAAAATATATTTTTCATGGTATTTCATGATTGGTTTATTTATTTATTCCCACTTTTTGTACAGTTACAGATTTTAGTATGAGCTAATATTAAATCAATTTTTTCTGCTCATTTGCTGCATGGTGAGGTCAAAAATATCAGTTTCAGTTGTGAAATCGATCTTTTTAGGAATTTAAATTGATTTTAATCTTATGTTTATTGTAATAGCTATTAAAGTAGATTTTTGAGTTGATTGTCAGGGAGCAGAATTAAAACGCAAACGCAACCCCGAGACCCTCTTATTTATGAATATTTGACTTTTAGTGAGAAATTTTCGGTCAAACGAGTATAGTCATTTTCTGATCCAGACAAAAATTTGTGTAAAGATATCTGGCCGAAAATTTTTCATTAACATTCAGATATTGATAATTAGACAGTCTGAGGATTTCAAAAATGTTTAGATTAACCATTTTATTTGAGATTGCAAATGTGTCTATTTAGTCTGATAGTCATCCTACTCCCTAACTCTAGATAGTTTTTTTTAAGCTCACTTGCTGCATATAGAATTATCAGCAAATTTTAAAGACCATAATCTAAACAGAGTTTTTTTACTCCATTAGTAATTCATTCCTTGTTCAAAAGTGTTCTTACGCTTAAACAAAAGAAGTAATTAATCTTGATATTGGAATTTCGATTAGTTATTAAAGTTTAACTTTACTTTGATTTCTTTGTGCATGCGGTTATACTTTTATATTAACTTTTTTTGCATACAGTACTATTTAAGTTAATATTAATTGTAACTTTTTTAAATCTGCAGATACGGGTACACGTTTACGACGATCTGCACGCAGTAGTAGCCGCAAAAAGTCTGATGATACTGGAGATTGTACAGAAAGTGACGTAAAGGGTAATAAGTCAGTTGATACAGAAGTTGTCGTAGACAACGATAGGCGCAGTAAATCAGTTGATACAGAGGACGCTGATTACGCCTTACCAATAGGTTCAACTGCTCAATCTTTACAAGCTACGCAAAACAGAAAGGTATTGTAGTTTATTACTTGGGTGTGGTATATATGGTTAGCATAAGTATGATAACGAATTTAATGTTTTACATCCTGCATACTTAAAAGAACCCACAATCATGTCATATCACGCACTTTCCTAATCGAAAATGATATTATCGAACAGTATTAAGTATCAGCAGAAATCTGGCGCTAACAAGTATTTATTTTCGTTTTTTAGGTGAAGCTACAACCTATCATATTACGACCGCCAGTCTTAGGGCCACCAGTAGCAGAAGAGCAAGTGAAGCTGTCGCACGAAGTTCGATCTTTTGTTTTATTCCCTCAAACAGTTGATTCTGAAACGCCCTCAGATATTTATGGACCAGAACATTTGCTTCGTTTATTTGGTAAATAATTTATCATATTTTTCAATAGTCATTACCATCTTATGACTACTGGTATAAATAGTTATATCATCTAATTACTAGTATCAAGAGCAAATATTAATTTGAAGAATGACTAGACGATTCTGCTCATTTGCTCAAATCAAAACGTCAACTTCGGCCCAAAAACTGTCGTTTTTACAAGATATCTCAAGATGAAATGGATGGGGGTTAGATTTTTTTCAGATTCAAAGGGTCATATATAGCAGAAACTGGAATAGTTTCTATGTTGCCGAAATTTCTTTTTTTCTGGAACAGGGATCAAGAGGTTAAATTTTTACTTTTGGTTTATTCATTTATTCCCATTTTTGGACGGAGTCTTTTAAATTCAGACCCCATAACAACTAAAAGCTGACAGTGCCGGATTTTTCTCGAAAATTCTCGTTTACTTAAAAGCAGGGTAAATGAATCAAATTTTGGGCCAGAAAATCGACATTTTGGCCTGTATGTCAAGATCAATTCATTATAACATAATAAGATTTGTGCTTAAAGTACATATGTTGCCCTGTATCTGCTTCATAATCGGAGTAAATGGGTCAAATTTGGGCCCAAAATGGACATGTCTTGTATCTTAAGATAGGTTCGGTAAATTTTTCTAGTTTTTTACTTGAAGTTAGAACATAATAAGGGGTTAAAAAAACGGCACTATTCCTGTATTTCGGAAAATTCTTGTTTTGGGCAAGCGAGGTAAATTTGGGCCAAAAATTGACATTTTGCCCTATATCTCAAGATCCGTTCATTAGATTATTCTAGTTTTGTACATGATGTTAGAGCATAATAAATAAGAAGTAAAAAAATACGCTATCCTTATATATATGAAAATTCTTATTTAACATTATTTTATTAGTAATTGATTCCTTGTTGGATCCCTGGCTTTGCCGAAGGGATCCTATAAATTCAGCTCTGTCTGTACGTCCGTCCGTACGTCTGTCCGTTCGTACGTCCGTAACACGTTTCCTCAGAAACTGCTCATTAGTTTTTTCTGATTTTTTGCATGAAGTTAAATGGTCATAAATGAAGAAAAGTGACAGAGCCGGATTTTTGGGAAAAATTCTTATTTTCCTAAAATTGGCATCAAAATTTTAAAATTGGCCCAAAAATCAACAATTTTCGAAATATCTAAAGATCCATCCATTACTTTTTTTTCATTTTTTGCACAAAGTTAGAACTAAATGAATGCTTCAAACTGGCATAATTGTCATTATTCCGAAAATTCTTGATTGCGGGTAAACTGAGGTCAAAAAGTCAAATTTTCCGCAATTTCTCATACTACAAAGTACCAATTCATTTGAAAATTTGTGCAATGATAGATCTTACTGAAATGTGATATCTGATCCTGCATTTTCATCATAATTCTGCTCATTTGCTGCATGATGAGTTCAAAAAGTTCATTTTTTGTGTGAAAATTATATTTTGCATAATATCTCATGTTACAAAGTGTTGTTTTTAAATTATGTACAATGAAGCAAATTATTGAAGCATCATTTTTAATTCAGTTTTTTTTTCAAAGTTTTGCTCATTTGCGGCATTATGACGTCAATAAGCTCATTCTCAAATTTTAATGTTGATGTAAAAGTTTTTTAGTTCATAGAAGGTCTTTTAATGTGTTTTTTACATGTTAAGAATTTGAATAACAGTTATGGTTAAACTAAACCAAAAATTAAACTTACCGGGGATCCACTAGCAGTTTATCCCTTGTTTTTATTATAATTGAAATTTGTTTATTATCGGTGGATTACATTTTGTTCTTCAATTGTATTTTGTTCTATTTTGCTCTCTAGCACCCTTTTATGTTCAACTCAAATTGTTGTTTTTATCTCAAGTTTATCATAATGATGTCATAAAGCTTAAGTGATTGGAATTTTTAAATTAATACTCACTTTAAGTTCAACAAGTAATAGAAGTACTTTTGAAATTTGTTTTCCTACGGTAATCTAAAAGCTAAGTGACACTTTAGACTAGAATACACTATGTGTATTGATTCCACCTGTATACGGGAAAGAACAATTCTTAAAAATACTCTATAGTATTAAGCTTGTATTCCTGGCAAGCATAACAAATTTCTATAAATAAATCTTCCTCTTTGAATTTTTAGTTAAACTTCCTATTCTACTGGCAGCATCAAATATAGAAGAAGACAAACTGAAAGTTATTATAAACCATGTTACCTTCTTTCTAGAGTAAGTACATATGTTTCTTGCTCTATAACTCCATATTCTCCACGAGGTATACTCGAGGTAACAAGTGTAACGTTACAAAATTAAAAGCGATAAATAACACTTGAACTAAACTTAAAAATGGCCAATGTAAGACCATATTTTATATTGAGTTCTTTGGGTAAGACAACCTCACTTTATGGCAGAGTTGTTACTTGGATAGGTTTTTCAAAACTTTGATTTTTGTATAGTATACCTGTTCATAGCGTTATTTATCGCCTTTATTCTCCTTCGTAAAATACACTTGTTTACGAGCATGTCCACGGGGAATTTAGCTCGTAGCAAGGCTTATACCCTTGTATCTAATGTGCTGATGCATGGCAGTCTTATGGTTCATATGTTAGAGAAACAAACAAAAAATATTTAGATCGCCCGTATAAGATATCATATCATTTTAATAAATATATAGCAGTCTATCATATTAATAATGTTGTCGATAATATATTGCACATCCGCACCCAATAGTTAAATTAGTTTGATTTTAAGACTGTTTTGTTGATGAAACAATATGCTTATATTATCGATAATCTATATATGTTACAACAAAAGTGATACTAGTCAATACGATGAGTTGTTTTGATTTTTGAAAACAACCTACGCTAAGCCAATATGTTTGCACTACTTTTACTAGTAAACTTTTTTTAAAATAACAGACGTAAATACAAATATTTATCCTAAATTGATTTAAAGATCTAAGCGAATTACGAGCCATAGAAGTTTATGCAAGTGGTCATTTTAATTTAACAATTTAAGAAAAAATTCCTAGAAATTTTCGCCTCACAAAATATTTTTCAACTTTTAAAAGTTATTTAATTATGTGTAGCTTTTATTAGTCTCTGCTAGGAAAGTACTTTCTTTTTCATGATTTTATATTTTATCACATTTTTCATATTTTTTCAAGGTATCTGCCCGTGAAAGCTTGTGTATCCATATACTATGGAACTATGAGACAGATTATAGAATTTAGTTTTTTCTCACCGGCACAGATGCGTTTGCACATGCTGCGTCATTCGTTCTGTTGTTTTTATGAAAGTTTCATTCTGTAGTTATGTTTACAATCTAAAAGTGTTTATTTGTTTTATATGCTAGGTACTTATCAGAGTGTAATGAGTTATTTGTAGAATCGGTGTACACTGAATCTGTTATTTGATTGAAGCTACCGGAAAACTTTAATGGATAAGAACTCGATCATTACTCGTACATCTTTTGACCTCCAAGATGTTTTGGCTTGTTACCTATTTGCGTTGATTGATGGATACTAGAAAATATGAGAACTTTAATATATATATAATGTACATAATAAAATAGTAAATATACCAAAATAAATACTTGATACACAAGGTTCATTATTTTGTTTATAATACTGCAATATTCTGTCCCAGTTCAGTTTACATGTATACAAGTTTTTATATATTTTTATATATTTTATTTTTAGTAATTGGTCATTCATTATAATCATTTTGTTCTTCCATCCCATGCTACCCCCTTCTAGAGATCATCAAAATTTTGGTCCAACGGAAACTTATATCTGGAATGCCCCCTCTACCTTTCTAGTTGAATTATAGTTTCTTGAACAAATTTCTTTTTACTCTTTGTTTAAAGGAATTTACATTTTCGCCTTCTTTGACTTCTTTTGCTAGACTATTCCAGTACTGTGGCGCAATAAAAGAAAGTGAATTTTTACCAAAGTTGGACTTAACTGAAGGATGTTCAAGTTTAAGGAAGAGTTCCTTGTGTCACTGTCACTTCCCCTTACAGGCTTGAAGACCTCCTTAATATAAGCAGGAGTTTTGTTATTAAAAGAATTGAATACGTAAGCGCTGGTTATTTGTGTGAACCTTTCGTAAACAGACGGACAATTTATTTTATCGAATTCAGCCACACCAATCAAAGTAAGTCCTACTACTCAAAAAGAGAGAGAACATACACTTATTATTTTGCATTGTTTGCAGTTGCTTTTTTAAATTGGTGTTTAAACTTTGATACCAGGCAGTAGAGGCATAGTCAAAAAGAGGCAAATTTGAAAAACAAATATTTTGAAAACTACACAAGTTGGTCAAATTTTCGGAGGATTATTAGGAAATGGGAATCTTTCATTACTAAAAGTTTCAATAGGGGTTAATTTTTGTCAAATATCACTTGAATTTTTACCGTTAGTGAGTTATGGAGCAGATCATAAGGAAAATATTCCAAACTTTGTAAAAATAAGCTAAATTTTATATTATCTATTAACTTTCACTTGAAAGTTATACCTTTGAATAAAAATACAACTTTAAGTGATTTTGGCCAAAAAATTAACCCCTATTGAAACTTTTAGGAATGAAAGATTATCATGTCCTAAGTATTCTGTGAAAATTTTAGCAACTTTCTATATGTAGTTTTTGAGGTATTTGTTTTTCAAATTGGCTAAACAATAGGAGTCAAGAAGGCATTGAGCTTTTATGCATTGAACTTTCTAAGGCGCTCGACACTATAAACCATGAATTACTAATAGCTAAACTTCATGCTTACGGTTTTAGCATGGTTTTAGTAAAGCAGCCTTAAAAATAATACTTAGCTACTTATCAAACCGGTGGCAACATATTAAAGTTGAATTTTTTTTCAGTGACTGGAGTAAGATTCTTAAAGGAGTACACAAGGCTCAGTCCTTGGATCGTTATTGTTTAATATTTATTTGAATGACCTATTTATCATGTTAGGTGAAATTTATATTTGCAATTTTGCAGATGACACTACGCCTTATGTATTAGCCTGAGCCACAGACACAAGAAAACAGGTTTTCTATAACCGTTTTACGAAAACCGTTTTACGGTGCGTAGAGTTTGTACTCAGGCTACTTATGTATATGATAAGTTTTTAGATACAGTTCTGAAAAAACTTGAAAATAGTGATTGCTATTACCTGGTTTAAATCAAACTATATCAAAGGCCATCTGCTAATTTCAGGCTATAAACACGAAAAAGTTTTTGCTAAACAAGAAAACGATAAAATATAGCAAACTGGAGTAGTTAAACTTTTAGGAATTACAATTGATAAAGACCTAAAATTTGATACTCGTATTTCAAATATTTGTACTGAGGCAAACAAAAAATTGTCTGTTTTATCTAAATGAGTAAATACTTATCGTTCAACAAGAGAAAGCTCCTGTATAACTCTTTTGTCGTATCTCAGTTTAAACACCGTCCATTAATCTGGATTTTTCACAGCCGCAAGTCTAATAATAAAATCAACAGACTTCACGAGAGGGCTCTAAGATTAGTTCATGATGATTTCACATCTTCATTTGAAAGTTTATTAGATAAAGATTGTTCTTTCTCTATTCACCATCAAAATATTCAAAATCTTGCTGTTGAGATATTCAAAACAATCCGTGGCATATCAGATGATGAACTGCTTGATGATTTATTTGAAAGGGAAAGAACTCTTTAAGATACTTTGGTGCCATGATATGGAATTTTATTCCTAATGACATTAGAAATAAACTTTAGGACTACTCTAATTATGATTTGCTAAATACCAGAAAAATAAATTTACTAGCTGGGTTTACTTCTAGCTACTTTTACCATACTAAATTTCAATATTGGTTTCACAAAAATGATCTAACCATTACGGTGCAAAATATTCGACATATTAAAAAGTTGCGGGAAAAACGAATACACCAATTCAACATGATACTATAAATAGAATTATTAGCAACCCGTACCCTAAACTATTCCGAGTCTTTTTTATAAAATCATTTTATAACAATAAACAAGTCATTAAATATTCCTCTAGGCAATTTGATAAACAAGTAAAATGGAAATAGTTTAGGGGGGCCAGAATTAATTAGGTTGCTAAAGATAACAATGTTGAATTGGTGTATTGATTAAACAACATAGCTTTCTTTAATTAATCACATAATATTAAGTCGCTTATTGCCATGGATAAAACTTTAGAATTAATTAACTGAGAAAATAACTTATCAATGACCCGCTGCTGATTTTATTACGACCGAGGAATGCTAAATATAGTCATTAGGAAGATTCGTCATAAAAATGATAGCCCTCCTTCGTTGTGTTTAATTAATTTTCATTGATTTTCTCTATTTCAGTTTTTTCAACTAATTTGGCCGAAAATCATTTCAGGCTGTTTGGGAATCATTTATTTATAATTGATGTGAGGATTAATTCATTGCGAAACAAAAAAAAAGCGTTAATTTTTTAAACCTAAAAGAACTCCAATGTATCAAAAAGATTATATAAAGTTTGCTACCGTTTATGACGTCAAACCACAATGCACTGCGAAAAAGGATAACAAGACATTCGATATTATTATTGTAAAGCGTGATTTCCAAACGGAGGAGTTATTTGTATTTTAAAATATACCTTATTAAGAATTGAAACATTTGGATATATTGGCATCATTAAAATTGTAAACTTTAGTTCTTTAGTTATACATTATTATATGACTCCTCAATGCCGCTCCAATGTTATCTGAATCTGGAATTGATCTTGACTTTGATGTCTTTGCAGAACTAGAGCAAGACCGTGTTTGTTACGAATTAAAATCAAAAAGTCTAACTATGTCCAGGTAATGTTTTTTAAAAGTTCATTATTATGGTTGGTTCATAAGTTCAATCTTCCTAGTTGTTTGAAAATCATAGTATGTGGAAAAGTTTTTAATACAGCTTTCCAGCTTTGTTTTAAAATGTGGTACCCTGCCCTGATAATGAAAAGGAGGGTGGTATCGTTTCTGTGGTCGAAAATCATTATATCGACCACCAAGCATGTCTGGTGGTTGTCCGTTGGTGCAATATTTTTACACAATGTTGTTTCTGTCACATTTGTGTTCAAATGTTGTTTCTGTCATCATTTTGTGTTCCAATTTCAATCCGAAACAGATTCCACAAAAATATATACAGTAGTGTGAGTAATGGGCTATTCTAAATAAAAATTATACCTCCCTTCTAATGGATGTAACATTTTCTATATCGTTCAACTACCTGGGAAATATTGGTTAACACCCCCAGAAAACGAAAAAATTCATCAACTTGTCTGGATATTTACTTTAACCCTCTGGAAATCAATGAGCCCCCTAAGGAATACACACTTTAACAGTCTCGCAAAAAGCATGCGCAAAAGTCACTCTCCTTCGCAGAATGGTAGGTTAAAAA
>JAYJMI010705502.1:0-13949 GCA_036873855.1 Sarsia tubulosa
ATCTTCAAGAATCTTCAAAAATGTCGTTTTTGCATCAAAATTTGATCTTTTGACCCCTATTTCAAAGGAACAGAAGTCAGTTTTGTACTTATATAACCCTTTAACCTTGTGCAAAATATAAAAAAAAATCTAATGATCGGATCTTGAGATATTCAAAAAAATGTAACTTTTTGGGCCAAAATTTACCTTTTGACCCTGTTTCCATGACAACAAGAGTTTTTTAAAAAAATCGGGCTTTGTTACTTATCTACATTTATGATGTTTTAACTTCATGCAATGCCCCTTCGGCAAAGCCGGGGGTCCAATAAAGAAACTATTTAAAAAAGACTTTCGGTCCAAGTTCTTCAAATAAATTGCGTTTTAGAGCATGCTTAAAAAAGAATGAACCCTTTCACTTTGCATTAAATCACAACTCAAGTTGTTCCACAGTACAGGAGCTGTATAAAACAAGGGTTTTTTTTACCAAAGTTTTTTTTAACAGAACATGAATAGAAGGCTGCTTAAGTTTTAAGAATGAGTTTCTAGTACTTATGTTCCCGTTTTCTTGATTTTCAAATAGTTCTCCAATATAGTAAGGAGTCATACTAGAAAAAGAAAAATACTTGAAAACATAGACATTTGGTTTCAGCTTGGTTGATGTTCTTTGATAAATTCAGTTATATGGTGTTTACGAGGAAGTTGAATTGTATTTAACAATTATGTAATCACAAGCTCTCTCAATAACGGTATCAGTGTGAGCGGTTAAACTAAAACATTCAAATATAAACGGATAGAAAGAAATATGAGTAAAAATGCTCTGAATAATTGTTTGGTTGACCTATAGTTTGACTATTGTACTGTTTGTAATGTAATAGGAATTTTTACTTGAAAAATGGAATCGAAACTGGTGTTAATACTAAAAATAATACTACACTATAGAGAAAAACTTTTAACTTAGAGAAAAACTTTCTGATTCAATTCTTGCTCCGCATGCGGATACTGGCACCGTATTCTATACTCTAACTGTACCGTTTAGCAGTAAGGAGGAAATACACTTCCACGATCCTACAGAAAAATACTAAATTTCAAAATGTGTTTGCCATTGATCAGTATCTTAAAGACAATCGAACATTATAACTGTCAAATTTATTCTTAAAAATATTGGTAAATTGTGGGGTGTTTTTTTCTGTTTTTTATATTTTTTTGTTATTAGTATGAGTTTCATTTCTTAAGTAATAGCAATATCCTAATAAAACATTTAACAGCTTGGTTTGCCAAGGCTTATGACATGTAAAAAATTCTTTAAGAGGTCATATTTCGGGCCTGTCTGACTTGGGGAAAATATCCAAAATTTTGATCAGTTTTACTTTTTTAGTAATTTATAGTACTCTAATAAAACATCTGACAAAATTTTGTTGACAAGATTTATGACATGTAAAAATACTTTTGGGCCAATTTGGGGGACTTACAGGTACCAGAGATTCCCGATTTGGGTTAGTTGATCACTTTTTTAATCCTTGAAACTATTAGACAACGCTTAGGACAGCTAGAATTAAGAGGAAAATGACATGTAATCATGTGTTGGGAGCTCTTGCACTACTCCTGAGATAGCTGGGTTATGTGATAAATTTTGACCTTTTGACCCTAGCAACATGCAAATAAGAATTTTCAGAATGATGACTCTTTTGCCAGTTTATACCTTATATTTATTTTTAACTTTGTACAGAAAATCGAAAGAATCTGATGAATGGATCTAGAGATTTATTGAAAAAAGATCAATTTCAGTCCAAATTTGACCTTTTGACCCTGTTTCCAGGACAATAAGAACTTTCAAGAAAAATCGGTCTTCATCACTTTTGTTCACTTACAACCCTCTAACATCATGCAAAAAATAAGAAAAAGTTAATGAGCAGATCCTGAGATCTGAAAGTTGCAGGCAAACACGCAGATGAAGAAGAGTGAATTTATACTATAGGACCCTGTCAGTGAACCTGGGGGTCCATAAATGATCAATATTTGCTCAAATTTGATCTTTTGACCCTGTTTCTATGCAAGAAGTATTTTCTCAATTATGGAACCCAATGACATATAGTTTTCATATACTAAGCATATATATATATACTTTTCTCCAACTCAAAAAGCATAAAATCAAAAATCAGATCTTGAGTTATATTGAAAAATTACCAATTTTGGCCCAATTTTGATTTTGGTGATAAAAGTATGATAAAGGTACTTAGTAGATGAAGTGAAAACTTTCAAATAAAGAGTGTTGATTTTTGAAAGGATGAAGTTGTTGATTATGAATATGTTTGCAGCGTGCATGCAATATTATTTCTGTTATTTCCAGAAATTAAGAAAATCTTGTAAATATGAATGAGCATAGAACCTACAAAAATATACCAAGGCTCTACCAGAGGGTTTTAAGAGGACATTGACTCGATGTCCTTAAATAACCTCTAACTTTCAGATTTAATTTAATCTTCCTTGAAGATGTAAAAATAACTTAAAAACAAAGTTTTCAAAACAGTTTTCAAAACAGTCAAATGCTATGAAAATATCCCTCTGCTCCCCTGCAAATATGTATTTTAAAAATTGTCTTTAAAAATATCTCCAAACTATTCCTGTAGACAAGGAAGGACAAAACATAATCTATTCTTTTATTGTGTGTGTAAGAATTTAAGAAAAATTGATGACTTCACAATTACTTATGCGGCAATTCTAAGTTGCATATTTAGGTTGTATATACAAAAAAAATTTAACCACCTGTCCGGGAAAATCAATATTATTTTCAAATAATTAAATTGATACTCTTACAAAGGATTGAAAGACTAATTAACATATAAAAATTAGTTAAACAAGTGATAGGTGACATTGAATCCCAAGCAAAAGATATTTATTAAATGGAACTATGGCACTAAATGAGCAGTATTGTAAAACAATGCAAATGTATACCTAAAGCGAATCATCAGCTCTTTCATTAACAAAAATGCAAAAATTACATATTTATAGCAGCATTTGTTCGAAAAATTAACATTTTGATCTCATCATGCAGCAAATGAGCAGAATTATGAAGAAACTATAGGATCAAATAATATGCTTTACTAATCTCTATCATTGTACAAAATTCCGAGTAAATTGGAACTCGGTAGCATGAGATATCAAGCAAAATATCAATTCCGCACAAAAATTGACTTTTTGACCTAAAATTGCTGGCAGCAGAGTTACAGAGAAACTATAGTATCAAATTTAATTAACTTCATTACTTCATTTCATTAACTTTCACTTCATTAACTTTTTTGTGCTCTATCATTGTACAAAGTTTCAAATAAATTATGAGTCTGTAGCATGAGATATCACGTGAAACACCAATTTCGCAAAATTTGACTTTTTTACCTCAAATTACCTGCAAACGAAACAAGAATTTTCGAAATGATGACAGTTATGCTAGTTTAAAGCCTTTATTTGCCTCTTCCTTTATGCAAAAAATAAAAAAAAGTTAAAAGGTATCTGGAGATATATTGAAAGTTGACCTTTTGACCCTAATTTCGGGTTCTGTCACTTTGAATAACTTATGACCCAAGCTAACTTCATGCAAAAAATCAGAAAAAATGATGAGCAGTTTCTGAGGAAACTATGTTACGCCGGGATCCAATAATAATTTAAATCTATTTTTATGCAGCTTTAATTTAATTATATAAAAACATCTCATTCAATTCAGCCGATTAAAAGTTAAAAATAACTCCAAACATGTAAAAAAGCTCAATTTACTTCTTGGGTTTCTTTTGTTTAGCAGATTTGAAATTCAAATATTTAAAATACACTTAGAAATCAGCTCACACTTTCATAAGTGAAATCTTTCAGTTCACAAAATTTCAATAGGGATTAGTTTTTTCGGCCAAAACAGTAAGTACCTTTTCTTTGTTTGTCGAATGAATTCCAAAGTTTGTAAAAAAATCTGATCCGCTTCATTCTCTTATAGTTATAGTAAGGATATACTGCTATATAGTACTTATAATTAATCTTCGCAAAAATAAACCTAAGTAAAACTTTACAAAAACTTTGCAATTGGAAAGTGCTTACTTTTCAAAAAAATAATTCACTCTTTACAGAGCGTAGTTAGTCTTTTCAATCTAATTTAAAATTAATAACTTAAAAATAACAATTTGAAAAAAAAATTGCTTTAAAAGTGCCTTATCTAAAGAATAGTGCCTATACCTACATACAGTACATTTGAAGTTTGCATTGGAAAGTTTCACTTTCACTCTGTTTCACTGTGTTTGAGTTTTAACATTCGTGATACAGTTTTCTTTCGTGCCGTTTTTATTCTTGTTTTTAAGGACTGTATAAAGCCTTGTTTTCTAGTACTTTTTGTGTCAGAAGAACAAATATACTTTGATTTGAGCTTCAATGTTCTTATTTTGTATTCATTCTCAGGTGTTCTTAACAATTTTCTATTTATTTGTATATAAAGTTTGAGCCTCGTTTGTTCTTAGCTATGTTCTTACAGTAAACCATTTTTGGCTCCAGCTTGTTCTTTTATGTTCTTAATTTTTGCCCGACAAAGATAAATAAGAATTCATTATCATATAGTTGCTGTTGTTGCATTATTTATTGAAGGTTAGTGAAACTGGGACCTCCCACTTGCTTACCTGAAACTGAATTTCCAATAAATGTATTAATATTAGCTTTACAATGGACATATATAGCTAATGTGATGATGAAACTGAAATAAAAATTAGTGTGATGAAGTTTCCTTCTCTTTTTATGTTATATGTAGCTAGCTATCCCTTTAAATTGTCAATAGTATTTATGCTCTGAATTGCATAAAGCAAAATTTGTATAATGTTATGGGTATATTTAATATCTGAGATAAAAAGGTGAATAAGAGTTCAGTAGAATGTTGAATTTTTTTACCTTTAACATATCATTATTGTTATTGTACGCACTTCCATTCATTTCAGAATTTGTATTGTTAGAAGGTTCTGTAGCAGATTTTAGTTGTTTATGAATGTTATCGTATTGTTTTGATTTATTTGTTTTTGGAGGTTGAGATCGAAATCGCTGTAGAATTTGTTGTGTATCGTTCCGTTCATTCACTTGCATCATTGGCATTCTATTCACATATCTAGTGTGCATTTCGTTATGTCTTTCCCTAAATGCTAAAAATCTTTGTTTCAATCTATCTGCAAGTTGATTTTTCGAGTCCATATTTTAATAAATTTACTGTGTAAAAAACAAAAGAAACGCGGCTACTGGCTATTAATAACATAAAAAAATTATTAATTTATTTATTATATAAAATTTATTCATCCGATCTTCATCAGATTTTTTTTCCTAATTTCTCCACCATCTTTACTGTTCAAATCGTTCAATCATGCCTTTAGATCGCTTTAGATTGTTTGATTGTCACTCATTCAGAGAATCGTTTAGAAAAAATTGACGGGATGATGTTAGGAGAATATAAGAAAAACAAGAACTTTAAAATAATTTTTTCTTCTAATTTCTGATGAAAATTTAAATAAATCAAAATTTTATGTTTTCTAACGCTAAATTTTTTTCTATTAAATACTTCAAATAGATTTATTTTATATTTGCAAGCAGTGTTTATTGAAAAAACTTAATATTGAAATTACTTTCTTTCTACTACTTTATTACGGTTTTAAGACATTGCAAAGTTTATTTACAAAAATATTAAATTCGATTGATAGAAAAAAAAACTATACTATTGTTTATTTTTTATATAAAACGAATTCTGAAAATGAATGGATATTGGAAAATTAACAAATTTTCAAGATGTAAAAATCCAATTATCAACTTCTTTGTCTGGTATTCGAAGTATCAGACGTTTTTAAAGGGACTCATATGATGAATGATTTGACCAAAATAAGTAAACCCTAATAAATCAGGGTAAAAATGATACCCTAGTAAAATGGTAGATTGCAACGTCACGAGTGTCCTATGAAACTGAGCAAGTTGCTAAGTGCAGCTTTTGAGATATTCGTATTTTAAATTTGTTGAACAAAAGGACTAGACTATCGAAAAGTCGTTACAAAAAAAAATTACGCGCGGAAAAAACTGACATTTAATTTAATTTTTATTTTTTTTGTCAACTCTACTAAACTAGTCTAAACAAAAAGAAACAAGAACCAACTGAGCGTTTTCACGAAGTTAGTAACAAAAGGAAATAAAGCTACCAAATATCAACCTATCTGATTGAGTAGTTCAGTAAAGCAGTTCCCAAGTTTTGCAAGCTCAGTCGCCTCCTTTTCCATTATTCCATTTCACACGTTTCTTCATTTGGGCTTTTTGATGCGAGAAGCTTCGTTTTTATTTTTACCTTATCTTCCGGTTTGCTGGCCACCTGAGAAAAAACTCAGTTTGACCGATTTGATACAGTACTCTCGCGACCCTAGTGATAGGGTGGGGTCTAATAAGGAGGGGGGTTGAAAACTCGATAAATATTCTTGATTGGGGGGTCTTTTAAAGGTACTTATGCACGTAATCTCAAAATTTTAGGGAGGGTTTTTTGACCCCTTATTTTTCTTGGATAAACCGAAAGATCTATCAAACATAAGCATCTGGAAAAAATTTCAGCCATTTTCTATGTGTAGTTCCAAAGAAATTTGCTGTTTTGACAAAAAAAACGTAGGTACTTTGTGTTGCCACACATATTGGGTATGGAACCCTATTTTCAAAGTGCTACTGTGGGCTTGTTTCTATGATTCAGAATGAGATATTTAGCACGTTTTTTCCTTGGTACTTCTACTTTTATTGATGAAATATTAAATGGGATTTTTTTTTTTGAAAGTTACGTGCGTTTTACGTGTATTGTATATACTAGTTGAAGTGGCCAATATTATATGTTGTATATTAGTGAAAGTTAAGTGCGTTTGAAAGTTAAGTTACATGTATTGTATATAAGTTGCAGTGGCCAATATTATATGTTTTTATTATATAATTATAAAAAATTGCATTACATCAACTCTCAATTTGTATAATTATACTGTTAAATTGCATAAACATGTATAAAGTAACGAATATATAACAAACTAATGTTTAGACCTCTGTTAAAACAAATTTTGGTAAGAAAGCTTTGTTTTACACTGCTCCTGCACTTTGGGACAAATTGAGTTGTGAGCTAAAGAAAAGCAAAAGTGTAAACGCTTTTAAGCATGCTCTTAAGTCCAATTTGTTTAATAAGTTTGAACTGAAAGAGAAAGATATTTTTATTTTTCAATAATCTTTTATAAGTAAGTACAACATCATCCATTTATTTCTTTATAGTCATAATCTAAAGTTTTATTTTAGCAACCTTTCGCTTGATTTTGGAGTGATCTTCCAATAGAGTGTCTCAGTAATTAATTTGCGAATAAGGACCACAATGGAAATCTGGCCTTGGCTTGTTTTGTGTCATCCCTGCTGCCGCCCTACCCTTTCTCTAAATAGTTTTTATTTGTTTTAATGATTTTAAATTGAGTGTTTCTTTATATATTTAGTTTTTTTGTATTTTTTTTTAATGATTTTATTGTATTTTTATAACAGCAGTTAAATAAACTTACTTACTTACTTTACAAAGGATTTTTGACATTGATAGTCAAGGTTCTGTGAGGGTTGCTAATTAATGGAGGGGGTTAATATATTTGTTAAAAATGATTGTTTGGGGGGGGTCATAATAAATTGAAAAATTTTGGTGAAATTCATTATTTATGCTATAATTATCTAATACAACCATATAATACTGGCCACTTTAACTCAGTTTACTTTATTTTAACACTAGTTTATCCTATAATAATTGCAACCACTGTCACTTTTTAATACCAACAATTTCTCTTTTTTTCCCTAAAAACACCGGATTTTAATTTATTAAGAACATTTATCAAAATTTCAACTGTTGTGTGCAAATTCTGATGCATGAGTATTTTAAAGGAAATTATGCACCTAGTTTTAAAAAATGGGGTGGTTTTAATCTCTTTTTTATTGCCTTAATGACCCTAATTTGAAAAATATGTGTAATTCCTTTCGCAAGTAGTCTTGCCTGCACATATTGCGCATGCCACACGATTTTTAAAGTGCTGCTGTGGACTCATTCTAAGCTTCATATATTTAGCACAGTTTTTCCTCGATATATCACGCTTTAGTGAAAAAATAATAAATAGGATATAATTATCGAATATTAGGTGCATAAGTACCTTCAGTGCCCTGCCATAGGGTCCGGTTGGACCCGCTTGCTACCGCGAAAAATCATCTTATTTCAGTACAGGAAGTGAAATTACCTCATTCAGCGTGTAATTGAGCATATGTGAATTTTAATATATATGCCTACTTAAGGTGATTAAGAATTCGGCCTCATTCGCGAAATTCAATCCAAACCAAAATCCGAAATGTCGTCATCCGCGATATTAAAAGTCCTCGCGAAATAATTGGAATAACGCTAAATCCGAGAAATATTACAAAAATGTAGCAAAAACTTCAAAAAAACGCATTTGATGTATCAAGCTGAGGCTATAGTGACTCTTTGGATGTATTTGTTTAGTTTATTCATGTTCAACGAAAAAAAAATTATAATTTCGTATTTATGTTTTTCTTTAAAATCAACCAATAAAAATATATTCTAAATGTGAATATATGCTAGTCTAAATCCGAGACTAGGACAACGCTGTTTCGCTCTGTTAGGGAACTCATCAGCTAGCCTATGCCTGGAGTTTCAAATAAAATTTTGAAACCCACTAATTTTGCTAAATTCACCACTTGTAGTGAAATCGGATAAAAGTTTAAGAACACTAGCAATAGACAAATGAAGTTGATCTAAAGATCACAACTCCTTTGGAGCGAAATACCAACTACGCTCAAGAAGGAGGAATCTCGCCTTGCTTGAGAAGGAAATATATATTCTAAATGTGAATATATACTAGTGCTCTGTAACTAAATCGATACTTTACATTTTTGAACCGCGAAAATTCGAAAATGGCTCATAAGCGAAATTAAATCCCCGCAATTTTTACCGAAGTACATACTATATTCCAGGATCATCACTTAAACGACACTTTGAACAGATTTGTCCACAATACGATCACGAACTTCAATAAACTTGTAAATTTTTGTGGAACTGGTTGAGACAAATTTGTGCAACGTCTATTAACTTTGATTTGTAAGGGCATGTGTGATTATATAGATTTAACAAAACTTCGTAGCTTTACTAGTTTTGATACCTGGAATTCAAAAATAGTATCCAATTAAAAAAATAAATAAAAAAATTGAAAGCATACATAAAGCAATAAAGATTGACCAATAAGATTATGAAATATTATAGAAACAGTAAAACAGAATTCCAATTTACATCGATTTTAGGCAAACGAGATTTTTAATAAAAATCCGGGTCTGCTAATTTTAAGCCATCATGCATGTCTTAATATTTTTTTGTAGAATAATGAGAACAAAAATTAGAAATGAGCAGAGAATTGTACGTATGTTAGATGAAAGAACGAATTAACAAAGAAATAAAAATAAGATTTTTCGGGAAGCTACAATGAGCATTTACTCCAGTTTTAAACTTAAAATAAAAGTGTGACTTCAATTCGGTCAATATTAACGAAATCGCGAGATAAGTCGAGGGTCAGAAGGGCCAGTAAAAGAAACAAAACTAAAAAATACATTGCATAGACACAAAATTCATTAAATTTAAAAAAAACTAAAAACCTAAATATTTTATATAATTTAACAACTCAAAATTCTGATATATATTCTTTATAGAGAGATATGTATACTGTACAAATATAGGTCAAATAACTACGTTAATGGGATAAACTTTTGCGGAGAGAAACTTTCGCGTTTTGCAATTATTATAAAATTCGCAAGGATAAATTTTCGCATTTTCAATTTTTAGTTATTTCAACTTGTGTAAAAAGTATTTTACTAGAGCCATTTTTTTTTAAAACTAATAAACTTTTTTGTTTCGTAATTATTATAAACATTCGCGAGGATAAACTTTCGCGGTTACTACATTTGAAAACTTTCGCGGGGATAAACTTTCGCGGTTAGATCAAAAGTTAAGTTTCGCGAGACAAACTTTCGCAGAAAAAGACAAAATTCGCGAATACCGCGATTCTCCCATTAAAGTATTACTAGCACGAATCAGGTAAATGATGCTAGTTTTTCTCCAATTAAAAATCTAACTCAACAACAAACATTAAATGGTGAGGGAAATACATTAGTAAAGCAAGATGAAACAAAGGTCTTGCAAGATAATTTAATTCTGCGTTTGTGTATTAATTTTTCTGAACTTGCTTGCTCTAGATAAGTATAATGAAAACCTTTGAAGATGATCAACAAGTGATAACTTAAGCAATATATCCGTTAAATTTTAAAACCAGTAGTCTAAGCAAAATCAACGATTAATTATATATTATAAATTACTGTTACTTAAAATTTAAATCTATTGCCTAATGTTTGTTTGAACTATTCATTTATAATTCCGTGATATTTATAAATACGTGATTTATGTATCAAATGGTTGCAATGGCAAATTTTCCGAACGCGGTAAAGTAATAGCATACTGTTTCAAAATTTCACTATTATTCTTACAAGCTGTCAGTATATCGAATACAATGATTTTATCTTTGTCAAGTTCAAAATGAATGTAATTTTTACAGTCTAACAGCAGTGGATCGTCACTTACACTATAATAAAGATTTTGGGTGGATGACGTAAATTCCGAGAATGAACGTTCAACTTCTTTTACTGATATGTTATCGTTCGTTTGCTGACTTGGTACAATCCTTTCTTCGTCTATTTCTTTGTTATCATCAAGGAAAGTGAAACTAGTATAACTTTCTTTTTCGCGATCACTTAAACTTTTTACTTGACTACAAGATCTATCATCTTCTTTTACATCTATTATTTCTTTTAGTTCAGATGCGTTTACACTGCCGCCAATTTCTAATTTTATAGAACTGCTAGTATTGCTAGTAACAGGCATCATCTGTTCAACGTTTTTCTTAGAGGTATGAGGTAGAGTTAATTTATCTAGCAAATGACAAAGATGTTTTAAATTTAGTATAGGAATACCATTCACTCTATAAATCTGTAGATTTGAAAAACTATCATATCCAGCAGTCAACTCTGATGCTAATACCTAAATATGAAAAATTACTTCAATAAGATAGGGGATTCAAGATAAGTTAAGTATCCTTACAACTTATTTAGCACCTTGGATTTTTGTCATCAAACCAAACAGAATTACCATCGCTGCAAGAATAGTATTAATAGCTAGTTATAATAAAGCAACTAGCATTGATTTAGATAGATAACTTTCTTTTCTGCCATAGAAAGTTATCTATATAAACTAATTAGATTTACACATTTTTATTTTATTTTTGTTTTCAAAAAATAAAAGTAATACATAGCTTCGTAAAATTAAAATCTTTACCTTGCATAATAAAATACAGTAAAACATGATGTTATCTTTAAAAACTATATAAAAGACATTGAAACGCGTATGGTCATTTTCTGTACAGGATCAGAGAAAAATTGGATCAAAAAGTGAGATTTCGAATTCAACACAGAAACTGATCATTTTTGTTTGAATGTCCCTTGTAATAGCTGTAATGGTGTAGTTTATAGGATAAACTAATACTACCAAATTACACTATGTTAATCTATATGCAACTTGGCTTCCAGTAATACAAAATATTTTTGCAAACAGAATTTATACTATTATGTTGTAATAAATTCACTAGTAAGTTCGATGCTCTAAAAACGTTAAATACCTGACTTAAAATAATGACTTCTTGGTCCTGTTTTTCTTTTATGCCATACAATATACGATCGCAAAGTCTGATAGGAGCTTTACGTCCCCAGTCTTTCCCATATTGATGCAACATATAAGGCTGGGAGAGACTTGTAAATACCAGACCACAATATACAACGTAACTTGAAATCAAATTTAAAAAAAATTAAATCTCACAGAAGTTATCAAATCATATACATTTAACCTTCAGGGACCCTAAAGGTATTTTCACTTCAGCTTTTTTTTAACCAAGGAGCATGCGTAGTTTCATATAACCATGATGTTTAAACAACTGCGCGGACCCCTTGATTGGTTGCCCAACGTTAGGCCAGGTGGAAAACAGCCTTAACACTAATTATAGAAGAACAGAAGAAATGACATAAAAATCCTTTGATTGCGCATCAACAAATCTTAAAAGTTGTAATTAAAATAATACCTTGGGCGTTTATCGTATAACTGGGGCGGTACCAAAAATGTTGCTACAGTAAGGTCCAACTCAATTTCCAATTTGTTGCCAGCACGACTTACTTTTACTTTTACTTTGTCAGATGAGAACTTGGCATGAATTTTGTAATTCCATAAAATACGTTCATGACCACGAAACGGAACCTGAGAATTAAGAAAATACTATACTAGACCAGGAGCATATAGGGCGAATAAACCACCTAGTTCTAGACAAACTTCTAATGGTACCAAAGTGTGGCCTTGGTACTCAAGTTTCAGAAAATGTTTGGTAAACTGGCTAAAAACGGAGGAGCGGCTCTCCAGCGCTCTCCTTCTTAGTGTTTTTTTTTGAGTAAAGGTACATTCATATTGAAACCCCTATATCTGTTGAATGGTACCTCCAAACCCAACAAACAATACCATTTTTCGATAGAGCTTAATAGATCTTTCTGTTGCAGCCATTCAAAATTATTAAAAATATGCTGACAAAGTGCTGACGTCATTTGAAAAGTGCAAAAAAGGACCAAATTTGGACCTATAACATTTGTTTGGACATTCCAAAAAATATTTTTTGAAAAAGTACACCTTTACTCATAAAAACACTGAGAAGGAGAGCGCTGGAGAGCCGCTCCTCCGTTTTTAGCCTATTTACCAAACATTTTCTGAAACTTGAGTACCAAGGCTACACTTTGGTACCATTAGAAATTAGTCTAGACCTAGGTGGTTTATTTGCCCTATATGCTCCTGGTCTAACAAAAAATTCTATGATATCGTAAAAGTTTTACAGTAACCTTACGCAAAACAACGAAAACAAGCCCCCTTTCAAAATGGTTCTTTAATTAATACATATAATGAACCTAATTTGATTTTTTTTAAAACAGATATCTTCGTTTATTTTACTTAAATACCAACAAGAAAAAGCTGCAAAATACACATATTTTGAAAATTTGAAAATTGCAAATAAAATTTTCCTGAAATTTCAAACATTATTATATAGGTTTTGAATTGCCCACCAAAATGGCAAGGTTGACCCCCTCTAGCTACTAGATTAAAAAAATAACGATGAAACACGTAATGCTGATTAGTCATGCCAATAGCCACAACATTTTATAAATACAATGTGAAAAACAGGCCATTTATAGGAATGGGATCAAACAAAGCTCAGAATATTAGGGATGGTAACAAGGAAAAGATGTTTTCATTATTTGTTTTTTTGAGACACTCTGACCTACTGAACGAAAGAATAACTGAATAAAACCATGGCGATATGAAAATAATAGTGCAAGAAAAATGTCGTAATATGAAATATCTCGTGTGTTAAAGCAAAATTACAACATATCAATACCTATAGAGTTTATGAATACGGTAAAGTAAAAGTTTGAATGAAATAACATTTGAATATTAATGGATTATTTACTAAAATATTAATGTATCAAAAACAGTAACAAGTATTTAGGGAACTCCACTAGTTTAAATTAAAGTTTAAAAGTATTCCTATTTAAATTAAAAATTAATACATCTCTTAATAATTTCAAATATCTAAAATATAGTGTTCAAATATAATAAATATTTCATATATAGTATAATAGCTAAGGCCCTGATTATATGAGCCGGGTTGGCTCGGGGGTAGCTCGGCATGAAAAAATATACACAATATGAGTCAGCTCGTTATTATAGTAATTTGTACATAAAATAATTATTATATTATATGAAGCGGGTCAACTCACTTAAGCGGGTTGGC
>JAYJMI010705613.1:0-13940 GCA_036873855.1 Sarsia tubulosa
AGTCACACTCGCCAATTGTCCGAGCCAATAGTTTTCATTTTTATCAATGAATAAATCGTTATTTAATGCTTGTGGTGGAAGAAAAATAATCTTAAAATAAGGAAAAGTCCACGCCTGCTACGACCATGATTGTACGTAGGTTACGTAGGTTTCGTACCATATATATTGTTTCGTACAGTTATAGTACCACTTATAAAGGATTGAGAAAGTAAGTAAGTTTGTATAGTACTGCAGTTGACAATGAACGAATAGTTTCCTAAACTTTATTTCAAGAAAAAAGCCATCGACCTTGACTTTTTTGTACTTTATAATAAATCACTTGTTATCTACTATTTTATCTACTATTAGAATTTGATTTTACGTTTTCCGAAATAAACTGCCCCATGGGTAGTCAACTGATATTCGTTTTTCTGTGTTTATACTTTTTTTGTCAAATCTTTGAGGATCTCGAAAATAACTAAATTCAGCTGATTCTGCATTTCAGTCAGTTGAGTAGCAGACTAAAGATAAGACTCGATTATAAACTACGATAGCTATCCAGTAAAAGTATGCTTTTTTTGGCAGATAATTGTATATTTTTTATGGACCAATCTACTGTTTTTTAGATAGAATTTGATATTGAACGTGATACTGAACAAGATTAATCAAGAAGAAATTCTTAATTTACAAAAGCAATATAAGAATTTTGTTTTTCTTTGAACATTGATATTCAGCCCCAGCTATTTAATGAAAATTGAGAATCAATATACTTATAACGACTCTAGCTATGAAAGATTTATTCCTCGTTTTTATTGCAATAATCACTTAATTATTTCCTCTAACTTTCATTATTATTCCATGCAGCTGTTTATGAATATAACTAAATGATTCAATGGAAAGCTCGACAATTTAAATACTAATCTTTAACGGTGAATAGAAGTTGTTATTGAAGCGAAGAAACCTTTCTAGAGTTGAAGGACCCTCTTTCCAAGGTAAGTGATATAGTTTGACCATTGTTTGACGTTCAGTTGATTCAGTTGACAATTTTAAAATAATAATATTACTACAATTACGTAATACTTTGTTTTGTTTTTGTTTTTGTTTTTTAACTAGGGCAAGAAAAGCAAAAGTGTCACTGTTGCAGGGAAACTTTTATTTGCTTTTTTTTAACTTCTCAAGGATCAAAAATACATTCAAAAAAGGAGACCCTGAACGAAAACAATTCACGGTTGAAGTTGGTCACGTGACTTTTCTCAACTACTCGATACTAGGTAGTTGATTATAAATTATAAACGCTTTCTGAAATGTCATCATTTAGGGGGTGTTTATATGAAGAAAATGTCATCATTTAGGGGGTGTTTATATGAAGAAAATGTCATCATTTAGAGAGTGTTTATATGAAGAAAATGTCATCATTTAGGGGGTGTTTATATGAAGAGAAACGTCTCGGTAAAACGAGGCCATAGGTTTATCGAGATCTTGACATATATTGATTTTCCATTACTAAAAAGATTTGCTTTTATATGATAAAAAAGTATCCCGGTTAAACGAGATCTCGTTTGATTCAATGCGAGATCTCGGTTTGGTGGGAAGTGAGAGATGATATGGCATTCACCATTTGTCCAAATATGGGCCACCTGACTCTGATATGTATTTTCCTATATATTTGCTTTATTATTTTTATCAACAATTTGCTTTGCCCTCTTCATTGTCTCGACTACAACTGAAGTTGATGTAGGAGATTCATTAATCTGTAGAAGGTACCATATTTATTGAGTAGAAGTTAGATTTGAAGTTAAATAGGAGTTCCAACCTGTCAACATTGGCGTCGAGATTGGTGAATATGATATATCAAACAGCCAAAGATAATCCTTCATTCCGACTGGAATAGTATTTCTGGATCTTGCATTTCATTAGGATTAAGAACAGCTGGTGAAATAAGGCTCTATGTCTAAGACCTTCATTATCTTCATGTTTTTGCCGCGTCGAACTTAACTATTTTTGATAAAAACAACAGTGCCTAATTAAGTTCGGCAAAAACGAGGCGTCTAAAACAAAGTACTTAATTAAATGCGACGTTTATCAAAAAGCAATGTTGCCGCTTCCAGTTTTGTATGATTTGTATGTCATATTTTCAACTTTTATATGGTTTCTAATACCAAAGAACTTCATTTAAAAAAATATTATACTTGTTAAGTATGAACATAGTTTAAATAAAAAATTAATTGAGTTATACACGGCCTCTAAAACAGAGCCGCTTTTTTTGCAGTACTTTTGCCTTTTTATTGACGAACTTAATTAGTTTAGTTCGACGAGGCAAAAAGAAGGCGTCTAAAGGAAGTCTAAACCAGATAGTTCATACCTTCGCCGTCTTTTTGATGACTTTTTTTAATTTTTGGGGGTATTTTCAATTGTAACTATTGTTGTTGCTAGTTGTGCTCTTTGTATTACTTGAATGGTATTGATACGCAATCTCAGCGGTATCGCGTGCAATGTGTCTTTACCTCCTGGAATATCAACAAATCTATCATAATAATCGAATTAGGACCCAGCTGTATTCCATCTAGTGTGAGAATATCGTCTTTGATGTTATAAGTCAACACTGTCTCCAACTCATCCACTGTAGAATAACTAGAACAATGACCAATGATTTAAGACTTCTATAACGTTTTTACTGCAGGTAAGACCTAATTGCAAGTGTTCACTAGGTTTTTTGCTCCCAGAAGTTGCGCTAATTACGTCAGCTGCAATTGCATTGATTCTCCTACGTTTCGATTCAATTCTTCCTTTATGTAAATATAAAATGTATAAAATATATAATATAAGAAATGAGTCCGTTTTTTAATCAGTTTTTGTATATTGAAGCCTGGAGACTACCCTAGTTAAATCCTATATAAATTTAGTAAACTGCGATGTCTGTAACTTTTGTTCTAGTTATCAAAAAGTAATGAATCTTTGCGGAGCTAGGCTTATTTTTTGACGAGGAATTCGAATATCTCATTTACTTTTTCTGAAATTCAAATTCAAAAGTCCATAATGGCGGATGCTTACGCTAAAGAGGTGTATTGAACATAGCAAAAAGAAAACTTATGCGAAAAGAATTTTTCAGCGAATTTTTGTTAAACTTTTATAAACAAAACTGTTAACAAAACCTTTAACTTCTTTAATTGTTTTTATGTCCTATAAAAAGTATAATAGTATAGCCAAACTTTCGTTAGTGTCAATTATTTATATGTCCTATAAAAATTATAATATTTTAACCATTAATTACGGAAGTCCATTTGTACTATGTTTCATTAAAGATGTCCACAGAAAACGAAATCTTATGTTTTTACAACGCTTTCAATCTATTCGTCGATCATCATTTAGTAAACGCTACATGTGTAGTCAGCAGAACTTATTGAAAATTTTATTTTCATAAAAAAATATTCCCTCTACGATATTATATTCACCATATATTTCTATTTTTATTATTTTCATGAAATTGTTTTGAACAGATTTTTATTTATTTTATTTTTATGAAAATAATTTTCGTCTTTTTCGTCTTTTCGTCTTTTGGACTATACATGGACTTTTTAATTTCCTTAAAATAAATTCATAGTATTTAATGCTTTTGATTTTCTTGATTTCTTTTTGATGAGTTTTCATGGAATAATTTATTGTAAATATTTTTATGAAATTTAAAAAATGTCCTGAATGGGCTTCCGTAGATTTCAATGGTTACATTTGCTCTTGGGCGTCAAAGTTTGTAAAGAAATAACCTTATTAAATAAGTGAATTATCGAGCAAAATCATAACAAACTACGTCACTTTGAAATACGGCTATTTGGTAGTAGAGTGGAGTGGCAACAGCGTGTTTGGACAGTCAAAAACGTTTAATGCAAAGTTAGGAAGCAAGTATGACCCTTAAAGACTGATATTTTAAAAATATGCATGTTTTGCTATCTACATGCATAATTATATTGTTGTTACATGAGACTACCTAGGGAAAAAAGGGAAAAAATTTTCGTGGGAAAGACTTTTCGCACCAAAATCGTGAAAATAAATTCAGCGAAACAAACATTTATCATTTTTTTTCAAATTTCATCAATATCAGCAGATAATACTGTAGCTTTATTTATTATCTGAATAATTAATTATTATCCAAATAAGGAAAATTTATCCAAATAAGGAACATTTATCCAAATAAGGAACATTTATTCGCGTAAATGAAATCCAGAAAATAGTATCAAGACATGCAATCGCGAAAATAAATCCCGCGAATTACACCTTTTGGAGAACTTGGTCAGGAAAATAAATTTCATTAAAATTTCTTGATATGCCACTTATTTATGTCATACTACTATATTTTTACTCTATTAAATACTCATGTACACTTCTTAGATAATTTGGACTAAATTTTCGGGGCCTAGTAAAACTATTCAAAAAGGAATAATATGATATAAAACTAAACAGCCGAGTTTAATGTGGGAAATATTCTTTATTTTACTATTGAAAAATAACACGAGGAAAAGATAACAAATCCTTGAGAAAATAGAACTTAAAAAAATTATAATTACTATCGTACTAAACATTTATTTTAGGACGATAAATAACAAAACAACAATGTTTAAGTGATCTTCAACAGCAATTCGGATCCAATCTCCCAATGAATGAGATGTTAAATAAAAAACAATTATTTTGATTGGTCGCTTAACATCATTATCATCTGGCAATTATTAAGAAGATATCTATTTTAATTGTAGTTAGATATGAGTAAAATAAAGATACTATGAATATTAGATGAAGTGAAGATACGATGAATATTAAATGAATATAGGCAGATATAAGTAATAACCGATATCAATTTAATATATTGTATAAGTTTAAACTACATCTTTCTTTAGTGTTTGTGTTTGTGCCTAGCGTGATGAGAAACGAAAATAGAAAGAATTTATTTAGCCTACGATATAGACTCTTTACGAAAAACGAGTTTTTTTAGGGTCTATGCACATTCTCAAGAGAAGTTGTTCTAGCGAATTGTATAGATTTCTGACAATTTCTGGCATGCGCACTAAAGTTTTACGGCTTTTCTTCTCATCAAAACAACAATTCTCGGAAAATTATGCTAGTTCCCAGTCTTATTTTTATAATTATGTGGACGCGGTCTGACGGCTTTCCCTGTGAATGTGCATAGACCAAGCTTTAGCGTGGTCTATATTCGCAGGCTAGAATTTATTGTAAATGTTTCTTTACTTTCTTTTTATACAACATTATGTTAGCTTAAATATATCCTGAAATCTGACCATAGAATAGAAAATAAAGCAGGTAATTATCCTCAGAAATGTTATAACAACATTGTATATTCTATATAGAGAGATTTTGGACGAAGAAGAATTCGAACCCACGACCTTCCAATCAGTACTCGGCTGCTCTTCCAATTGAGCTAACAATCCAATATCAATTTAAGTTACTTATGATACATTAAGCGAATACCATAATATTCACACAACTGGAGTTAGAATCCCTCTAAATCCAGTGGGTCGTGGGTTCAAATCCCCCTCCGTCCAAATTTCTGCATATCTCTCTATATAGAATATATGCATTTTTCCTGGCTGTTGGTGTGTTTAAAACTTTAACACTACAGATTATTATAAGATAAAACTAATGCTACAAGTATAGTGTATCCTGTTTATACTAGCACAAAGTAATAATTTTCTTTTAGAAATGACCTCGATACTAAATCTAACGAATACAGCATCGACGACTACAGGCTTAACGTTACTTGAGAGGATCAAAAACAATGGTGACTCGATTGACACGATATGGATGGTGTTAACGGCGTATATTATCTTAACCATGCAGTCTGGATTCGCCTTACTTGAATCAGGTGAGTTGTTGTCACACAGTTGTTACACGGACCAACGCTCAGACTAGGTGGGATTTGAACACACGACCATGACTATCTAGGCCATTTGATATGCTACTTGGGTCATCGTGTAGCTTTAACAGAGAACATTTCATCTCTGACGTAAAGTGAATGGCCTAGATACACGTGTAGAAATTGCGCGTATTAACTAGATATCCGTGTAGTAAATGCGCGTGTAAAAAAATAAAAATTTACAATATAAAAAAGTTCCTAAAAAAATAAATTAAAAATTTAAATAAAATATGACATAATAATATCGTCAGTAATAAAACTAATAAACACTAAAACATATTTTTATAGTTGTGTAGTATAAAGTCTTTATTCACTAAACTGTAAATGAAACTTTTCAGGTATGGTTTCAAGAAAGACTGAAGCTAACGTTATGGTTAAAAATATGTTAGACGTGGTTCTAGGGGGTGCTTCGTTTTGGTTTATTGGTTATGGATTTGCATTTGGATCTAAGAGTAACAGCTTCGTTGGACAAAATCGGTTTTTAACAAACGCTGATGTTCAAACGGACGGTTATGTGTATCGGAACTACCTTTCACAGCTGGCGTTTGCTACGACAGCCACTACCATTGTTTCAGGTAAAATATTTAGTAAATTCAAACCATTTAAACTGCAGATAGGGATAGGTTTAAAGTTCTAAATAAAGGTTCACCGATTAGCAAAAAATGATTTCTTGAACTATAAACCTATCCCTATCTAAGTAAAGTATTTAAAAAATTCCCCGCCCACTGACTCTCCTGGATGCCGTACTACTATTGTGTTTTTTATGTAATTTATATCTTTTTAAATAAACTTCTAGCAACTTCTTTTCAGGGAATCTATTATTGTCAGCATTCTTACATAAGTTAGACCAGACCAGTACGGGGCACTTCGAAGACAACTGGTTTAGCAAAACATAGATGTTAGATTTATTTTATGATGATTTTTATAGGAGCTGTAGCTGACAGAGTGAATCTAAATGCTTACATGATATTTGCATTTATATTCACTGGATTCATTTATCCGATACCAGCGCACTGGATATGGGATAGTAATGGCTGGCTATACCAATTAGGAGCGTATGATTTCGCTGGCTGTAGCGTGGTCCATATATCAGGGGGTACAGCAGCTTTAGTCGCATGCATTATCATAGGACCACGATTGAACAGATTTGGTTATGATCAAGACTTGTACTTTATGGCTAGCCCTACCAATGTTATGTTGGGAACATTCTTCTTATGGTGGGGTTGGCTTGGCTTCAATTGTGGCTCCACTTTCGCTATGACTGCAGGTAATTATTTACTCAATTTTTGATTTAGAAAATAAACACTTATAAATCAAAAAACATCTTTATTTTTGTGACAATGTTTACGCTTCAGCTATTTTGAATGAATGTTTTATACTTTTATGAACCATTGCATTGCTTCCTTGATTATCGTGAAGATCGAATAATATGATCAAAATATTCGTCTAAGTATTCGTTATAGATTTACAATATTTGCTACTTTTTATCTATCAGGCGTATGGAAAATAGCAGTACGGGCGGGTGTAAATACAATGAATGGCGCTATTGGTGGCGGGTTGCTTACGGTGGTTTCTTCAGCTTTCTTGCAAAATAGGCGAGGTTATTTACTCGATATACCACAATTTTCAACGGGAATACTAGGAGGTTTAGTCGCTATCACTTCCATTGCGTCATCATGTGAACCCTGGGAAGCGTTGTTTATTGGATTCGTTGGAGGCTTCCTCTCAAATTTATGTAAGGAGAAGTTTATTGCTGTGATTCTATATAAGTCCAGTTGTTTTTTAACTTTTTTATGCGGTAAAAAGTTAAAGATTGAATCAAGATTAAAGTCTGAAAGAAACCACAGAAATTTGTATTAGTTGATTGAAAGGGAAGTTGCTTAACTGAAAAGAAATAACAATAATCTTGTATATTTTGTTGTGTCAAAATTTGATCGTACTAAGGATTTCTAGTTTCAATATTTCCTCCTGTCCTATCACGCTTTTAGGACTTGTCTTTGAAGCATTACAATGTATTAACTATTTACTCAATAGCTTCGAGAAAATAATTGCGATAAGCTAATTGAACCAAAAATATAGCTCCCCAAAATAAATTTATAATACAAATAAATTTTGTGCCTTATTTATATTCTAGGATTCATCTTTGAGGCAAAGCAGAGTCATATAAATTTATAACTTTTACATTCCTATTTTACCTTTTTGTGAATAACTGATTAAATCTAAAAAATATGCCCTAAATTTAAATTTCAAATATTTGTTTTACCCGTTTAGGGCCTACTTTGAGTCAAAACATAGTGCAATCTACTAATCATATGACTTTGTCATTTCTATTTTACTTGCTTGTGAAGAAATGATTGAAGCTAAAAATTTACCATCAAATAAAATTTTAATTTCCGCTATATTTTCCGGCTTATCGCCCTTCTAGATAGACTAGTTTTTAATAGGGCTCCTTTTTGAGGCAGAAGCAGGGATATACAACTACGGGATGGGAAACAAGCGGTTTTTTAAGCAGCACACTTGAAAAACTAAAAGCTACGTTGTAAAAAGCCTAAAAATTCATGATTTTCAGTGTCATATTTCTTTAATGTAAATGAAATACCTTATAATTGAGGAAGGGAGCATTACTACATTTACTGCCTGCAAATTCTTCGCATTTTGGTATCAGTAGTGTTCATTAATTTTGGTATCAGTAGTGTTCATTAATTTTGGTATCAGTAGTGTTCATTTCAGATCAATGCAATGCCTTATTTATGGAATGGAATAATTTCAAAATCTTAAAGTATTAGGAAATATTAATTGTTCAATATTTTACTTTACTTATATAGGTTTCTATATATACTTTTTTAGCAGTTATACTAATCAAGAAAAAAAAGATTGATGATCCGGTAGGAGTAATCGGAGTACATTTCTCAACTGGGTTTTGGGGAATGATTGCAGTTGGACTGTTCGGAAAGTCGGATCCAGTGGTTGGACTTTTAAAAAGAAACGGATTATTTTATGGAGGAGGTTGGAATCTATTAGGTTGCAATATTGCTGCAAGTATCTTAGTAACCTTGTGGTCGGGTATTACATCAGCTATATTAGTAAGTAGTTGATCGCATAATAATATTGTACCTGTTCTATTCTACCTATTCTATTGTACATTTTCTATTCTATTGCATACTACTATTGTGTTATATTTGATTGCATTGTGATTTTCAATGCACAAGCACTCTACCTAGAAGTGACAAAAAATATGTCATTATTCGTTGTTGCATGTTATTATGTCATTATTCGTTGCATATTGAGCGAAAAACTATCAGTTTTCGTTTGTAACTTGCTCAATTCCGGAAAAGGAAATTCTAAGTGTGTTTTTCAGAAACTCGAAAAAATTCTTTAATTTGTACAATTTTTTATTAGATCCGGCAAAGAAAAATCACTAATATTCGTTGTTGAAAATTGTTTAAAGATTAAGTTTTGCCTTCTCGTTGTAGTTACTTTGATTATCGATAATACATTTTTATTAAAAAAGTCATTATACAGCATACCCCTGAACGAACCTACCTAAATTGTAGCAAAAGTTCCTTGCATAATTATGTTGCATACGTTATACAACGAGCTTAGTAAAACTGTTGTTTGACAGAAAACAACGAAGCAATTATTTAAAGTATTCGCACTTTATTACAATAGAAAAACAGAAACAACCAGAAGTTTTGTAAGTTATTCAGTGTAGTATTCTCTGCTTAAATGTATCAGAAAAAAAAAAATAAAAGCAAGTAAATGTTAAAATCATAAAACAATCCTTTGGCGCCTAAGTATTCAAAACGACTATGGTGCATTTATTGTTTCAATAAAGATATCGACAACTTCTCTTTGTCTCTTTAGAAGTTTTCTTTCATTCCTCTTGATTTTCTGTATTCGTAAAAGAAGTATTTTAGCTTTCCGTAGTATTGAGCGTTTAGTAAAGAATGAAAAAAGTTTTTTTATCTAAAATATAACTTTTTGAATATAGGTACTGGTTATGAAATACACGATAGGATTTCGAATGAGTCGCGATAAAGAATTGCGAGGGGCAGATGATGTTGAGCATAACATAAAAGATGCTTTAGTCATTTTTGAACAAAGTCATGCGTTTGGGAAAAGAATTATGTTGCCAAAAGATGACCAGATTGAAAGAAAAGTAACTATAGATCGGCATATAGAGCTGGAAAGATCAAATAATTTAAATATATACAAATAAAATATGGATTCATTAGTTAGTATCTGATAAACTTCCCTCAAGAAAAGCAATAGTGGGATTTTACATATGCAGATTTTAGACTTTTTAAAGATCGTAACATCAGAAGTCACAAAGTAGAAGTTCAAGTTTTCAACCTCATGTTAGTGACGTTGTAGTTGTCAAATAAAAATGCTAACAGCCTAAAGCGCATTGATTTGCAAATCGGTAAAATTAATGAACTTATTATTAGTAATGATGGTAAAATACGTGCAGCCCAAATTGATGTTGCATCAAATGGTAAAGTGTTTAGGACAAAGCTCCCTAATAATAAACTGTTTCCAATCGAGTTGAGTATTGAACAAAAGCAAGTTCAAACGAAATTTGTCGATGAAAAACATATCCCCAACGTTGTTGTTGTTGGGGAATGTTCCGTAAAATATCACGGTTTATTTATATCACGTGACTTGGGCGCCGAATCAGTTTTTTATATTAGTAAAGTTGTAGTCACACGTACCAAGGTGCGTTTTCAAACATTAAATTTCCATGTAATGCTTTGATTAACGCCTAAACGTCCGAAACAATAACGTTTGGTGCTCCATGTTTATTAATCTATACCAATTATCGTATAAGTATAATCTTTACTAACACGGCAATAAGGTAGGGGTTCATATTCAGGATATGCATAAATTTTGCTCTTATAACGACGACATATTGTACACTTATAAGTTTCGAACTGTATCGCGCACTTGTGGGGTCCAGTTTTTAGGAATCAGTTTTCTCGTATTGTTGGTACATCCAATAACAGCACAGTTGGCACAAACCCATTATAAATATAGGGTAATATGCAAGAAAACGAGTAAACTGCGCCATCAATGGCAATAAACAAATTTAATTCTTTTTCAAATAACCATTTTTTTTCTCATCCCCAAATAACTTCTTTTGACGGCAAAAAATATTTTGTAGGGACAAATATTCTAGCGGTAAATCTTTGTTATTGCTTGCCTCACTTGTTCATACAAAGTAGCGTGAATATTTATCAAATATAAACAAGACCAGGGGTAATCAAGACAAAATCTCGTTCGAAAATGGAAAACAGTAAACTGAACTGAAAAACTGAAATTTATTTCCAGAACAAAAAAACTTTTTACATGCGGTTTCTTCAAATATTTACATTTAACTCAACTAAAATATAAAATATATAAAATAAAATAGATATGATAATTAAAAGTTTTATTTCAGCAAAGTCCTCAACTTGTGGAGCTTTATAGTAATGGGCGAAAGATAACCCTTTTAGTACATAACTTCAAGTTTCATGGTTTCCCAATCATCAAATGTACAATTATTATTTGTTCTAAAATAAAATAAAACATATGAAAATAAGTTAATAACAAATTTTATACACATTTTTCTACTATTCAAGATGTTAAACTTGATTAGCATATCTTACATAGGAATCAATACGTAGAAGACTTTCTGAGGTGTAGTATCTTAATTTAGTTAGAAGCCCTTTACTTCTACACAGTCTGTTTTAATCTTCGTATATTTGGTTATTTCAAGCAAATTTAGACATAAAACTTTGTTAGATAGTATCACATATGTTTTATCAGAAAAATGGTTGACGACAAAACAATATGGATTTACTTTTAATATTTAAAAGAACAATGAACAGGTTAAAAATGCAGCACACTGACTGACTTATGCATGGTATGACCGAATTGTAACTGATTATTATGGTATCTAGTTCGCAAAAATAAAGAGGTTAAGGGAAATGCAAACAATAGTGCATAATTGTTACGATGCCTATGAAAACATTACGAATAATATGTTATAAATTTAGAAACCGCATGCCTGCATGATGGGATAAACCATATCCCTGGATAAACGTATAAACCTGTAGCTACTTTATAAAACTTAAGCTAGAGAAATAACTGAATATGATTAATCAGTATTTTAATACAGATTTATACTTTTTTTACTGGAAGTGATATGATTGGGAACTTTATAGTGGTAGTTTATATACAACTAACCTGCTGATTTTCTACTTTAAGAAACTTATAGCCGAAAGTTGCATTTGTTCAAATGTTCTTCAGCTTTATTTTATTCTTATTTCGATCAGTTTTACAAACAAAAACTTTTGTTATGATAAGTTACCTAGAGATTTATTTATGTTGTCTTTTTGAGCTTATGATATTCTGCGCAAAATTGATAATCAACGCAACAAAGTGGTATATTGCTCAAAAAGTGACATTCTGCGCAATGTTTTTCAAAACTAATAAAAAAGGATAAATATTACAATATTCTATTCTTAAAGGCCCTAAGTGACTTTAACCGACTTTTTTTAAGAAATAAAACTTTTGCGCTTTTTATCATAAGCCCGGGCTTAATGATGTGTGTCAATGCCAGAACTGAGAGTTCAAATCCCCCGGAGGGCTTCAGTGTCGGGGTGACCTTCCCGATGTAACGCTAAGGGCAACGTGGATTCATGATAAGTCTAAGTTGAGTTCTGGAATCCTATGCATATACACCACTGATATAAAAAAAAAAAAATACCCCTATTTCTGTCTACGCATGTTATATGTGAACAACATGAATTTTACGATTTTTTCAAATGTTGGATAACTTTTATTAATCAACACACTCTTTTCTATCGAAAAACAATGGTTTAAAGCGATTATATGTTTATTTTCTTAAGATATTAGACATGTTGCGCCTTTTATCATAAGCCCGAGCTTATGATATTCTGCGCAACCTTGGTGAAATCACTCGAAATTGAATAATTTTTCCCGTTATATCAAAGCTAGCCAAAAGGCTGACAAAGAAGGGCTTGAAAAACATATTTTTGTATGATCCGGTCCTTTGAAATGCATCAAGCTACGAAAAATACCTCTGTATCTGTCTACGCATGCTATATGTGAACAACATGAGTTTTACGATCTTTTCCAAAGGTTGCAAAGTTTTTATAATCAACACACCTATTTCTTTCGATAATCAATGGTTTAAAGCGATTTGTATTATATAAAGAATTCTCTTCATTGGTTAAATTAGTTGTTTTTTTCCTAAAAATCGCTTTCCCACTGTTTCCCTCTTTAAAGCTTATATTTTATTGTCAAATGTCACTGTAAAAGAGTAACTTTATTGAAAATGCAACTTTAGTAAGCCTACAACATTATATGACATTATCCAGGATCCTTTATTCTTCGTTAGCTGTATTGCGTTGTCAGTAATAATCTTAGAAACCATACACAGCAAAATTAAATTTTTCACGGAATTAGACTATTTTAATGTTTTTGCTGATTACGTGCGAACAAAATCATGTAAATAGGATTAAAAACTTTAATCTTTAATATTGCGTTTCAGCAATCCATTCTCAAAATTAATGCTTTTTCCTGTTAAATTGGGCTGTTTTTCTGCAGTTACTCTTTTTTTCCCTATTGCCCGCCAGCAGAAAATACCGGATCGGAAATATTTGTCCCTACAAAACGAAAATTAGTGTCCAGTCCTCTTTTAATGAAAGTGCGTAATTATCAAAGAGCTTTTAAATACAGTGTGTCCCAAAAAAAGCGAACCCAAACTTTTATAACTTTTAGTTGAAGATTTTTTTTCGGAAAAAGATTTCACCATTTAAGAAAGGGAAGTATATACACCTATTTACTTTAAGCATCCGCCATTATGAACTTTCAAACTTAAATTTCAGAAAAAATGAATGCGATATTTGGAATCCTCGTTCAAAAATATTTCTACTTGCAAAATTTTAATAATTTTAAATAATCAGAGCAAAAGTTACAGAGGTCTGATTTTTACAAAATTACGGTCAAATCTCTTATAAGAATTTCTTTTACCCCC
>JAYJMI010705724.1:0-26817 GCA_036873855.1 Sarsia tubulosa
CGTAGTGTTCTTCTTGGGAAATCATCGGAATAAATTGATTCCATTCAGCTTTCTCCACAAGATCTTACGAAGAGCCATTATTTTAAGCAGACTTATTCTCATATAGTTGATGAAGGTAAACTTAAACGAGAACGTTTACAACCGGCCCAGATAATCGCCCGCTTAAGGAATCACGTAAGAAACAAGTAAATTGTAGTGCAATATGAAATAAGTGGCAGATTTGGAATGGTTCGGCTAGCAGTCGAACTCTGCTTTTACTCCATTTGGAGGACCTCGTAACACCTCAAATTCGGAAGCTATTGTTGAAGCCCTAAAACGTAATTCGATCCACCTTTTCAAACGCACGCCACCTATGATATTCATAGCCTGGGCTAGGAGTCAGATGACATAGTCGAAATGGCAGTCTACTGATTCCTCACCGTCTGAACTCCTCCTATGTCATCTTTTTTTGTTTTAGCTTCAGGCACCGATCTTCCAGACGCCTCGTTCCCAAAAAGCTTCGATGGTTTGGCGTTTTGCTTTGTTCAGTAGGTTGGAGTGCGATTGCTTGCTGCTTTTTGCATAGTCCGCAAGGGAGAGGATCTGTTTGCCTTCGAGGTAGGCGAGTCGCTTGTGGTAGGAACTCGTGAGTGCCTTGCCCACGATTTGCTCCATCAACGACAGGTTGCTTTTTTTGTCGAAAGCGGCAAATGCATCGTAGTATTCACTGCGGTCAATGAACTTAATGTTGATCGGCACATGCCCTTCACGGGTCAGCAGATAGTTATTTAAAACGCGTCCGATACGGCCATTCCCATCGACGAAGGGGTGGATGTGCTCAAAGCTTAAATGGAAGCGGGCGATACGTGTGATGATACTATCCTGAGAGCCTGTCTGATAGGCGATCATCATGTTTTCGAGCTGCTCGACTACCAGCAAGGGATCGGTTGCAATGTGGTTACCGACTCGAACCCACTCATCCGGTTTTCTGAATCGGCCCGCAATATCATCACGTATATTGCTGATGAGCATTTTGTGTAGCAGGCGCATCATATCCAAAGTCAGCGCTTCTTGCTTCGCTTTTTGATCAATATACTCAACGACCCGTGCGAGATTTTTCGCCTCGAACAGTTCGCGCTCATTTATAAAACGATCCAGATCGATCTGGTTTAAGATCTTATCTGTTTCTTCTAGAGATAGCGTGCTATTCTCAATCGCGTTTGAATTGTAGACCTGCTCGGTTACTTCAGATTCGTAGATCAGACGCAACAAAGACTCCTTGCCTGACGCGGCCTTCAGGTAGCGAGCCTGTAAATCCTTGATACAGCGGAAGACTTGGAAGGTATTGGGCATTAGCGATAAGTTGTCATTATTTAACGGTTATGCAATGAATATCGTGAATTTATAGCATTTTAGGTGGGTTTTAACGATAATGGGCCGCTATCAGTTGGATGTTACATGTAGATAGTCGAAAAAACGGTAATCACGGAGTCGGGAAGGAAAGAATCTTTGGTTCGTATGCCTCCTGTCTTGTTTCAACGAACTACAAAGGTAATGACATGCCGCTACTCAGCGCTTTGTCTTAACCAATTCCCACACTTTTCGAAAATGCTTAAACATGAACAAATGGAGCGACGACCTCTGTGCCATCCGTAAGGTCTAATTATAAGAATAACGGAATGTCTCCCTATTGCTCGAATGCATAATACTGGTTTATCGAAAACGATCCCTAATCCATAAAGGCTACCGTAATATCGCATCCAACAATTGTTGCGGACAATATCACATCACCGATCAGCACATACTCGGTGATAGCCGGGGTTCGCAAAAGATACGCGACTCCCGTTGCCCCTTTCAAACAATTTTCTAATCCAGCAGCGGTGGATGCGACCGTGAAAACAATTTGCTTATTCGACACATGAGTTCCGTTTGTTGTTGCGGTATATATCGCATCACCGATTGCCGCGATCGAGAACAGACCTGTCATACACTGAAGAAACGGTCCAACCGCAGCTACATTCTTTGTGGCTCCAGCAGGGGTCGTCACAATTACCGAATATCCAAAGACTGGGGAAAGAACCCCCAATCCTCGGGCGAACAAGGGTGCAATAGACATGGGATCGGTCGGAGTTCCCCTTTCGGCCCAGGACGCAAAGGGATAGGTAGTTCCGATCCCTCGGCTAATAACCGTGAACGCGTTGAAAATCCCAATTGTGTTTTTCGATCTTTTGATTGCTGCGAGATTCGGCTCTGCGGCCGACCCCAAGGTAAGCATCTCTGCCTCAAAAGTATCCCTGATCGGCGCCATAATCGCACTCAGAGCAGAACCGAAAATAGATATGCTCTTTAAAAATTCGTCATCCTCGTAGGCCAATACCATTTTGTCAGAAGGCTCCTTCTTAGAGAACAAGGACCGAATCGACTCCTCAACCACTAGGGGGATCGCCAACGCAAAACAGACTAGATTTTTGATCGTCAGTATTCGTTGATCCGAATCGGTCGAATCGCGCGTAATAATACCATAGAGATAGTTAAATGGCCCCAAATCGATCTCATGATTCATGATCTCGCTAAAGCGCTCCAGCAGATTATCGATCATTTCAAAGATACGATCCATTACCCATTGCATGCCGCTCATTGCCGCCTGTATCAGACTTCGAACGATGTAGAGCACTTCTCCGACAAGATAATTCAAGCAATTGGATCGCCCACCTTTCGCCTCAATTTGTTTCATCGCGTCGTTGTATTCATCGCAAAACTCCTGAATCTGCGCCTCCGAAGGCTCCTCATCTCTGGCGGAAAATATTTGCTCGTGAAACCCCTCGAAAAGCCCCACAAAATTGTCCATAGCGACATCCTCAACCGGCCAATCATCACTGCTCGCCTGCACCTTATCCATCAGCCAATTGTCATTCGGAACGCTCCGTGCTTGACTCATGTTATCCTCATGCGGCAGAGATGCTGGCCAATCATCAGTCTCCAAATTAGCAACATCTTCTGAACGGTAGCCACATTTGGCGATCACTTCATCGATCGCCGTCAGGATATCTTGCCCCTTATCCATGACGTTCTGCAGCTGTTGCGGGCCATAGTTTACCAAGAGATTTCGAAGATTCGAGAAATTGCCATCGAGCGTATCGCTAACCCGTTTCTGCATATCCAGGACGGGCTGCCAGTTGAAGACGAAGCTGAAAAAGGCCAACAACGCGGTCACCGTAAACAGAGCAATCGCCAAAAACACTTCCGTGACAAAAGTCAGGACGTGCTCCACGGTCTCGATGATCAAGTGAGCCAATTTCAAAATGCCCGTCTTCTCATCGATCCAAGACACGATGGCCTTCACTCCGCTGTAGACCCATTTGCCAAACTCCTCGAGACCATGGATCGCCTTTTTGAAGCCCGAAACGAAAAACCCCTTAATATTCCTCCAGGAGACCAATGCATTCAGTTGCTTGGGGGTAATACCCACCGCCACAGTTTCGATCTGATGTGGTTCGAAATCACGGGTTAGCTCAGTAAGACCGTCGTGAAACGACTCGCAGTGGCAGCTTTCTATTTTCTCTTTAGTATCTAGCTTAAAGACGACGTGCTTATCGAGCATCGAATACTCCTTCGAAAAAGCCGCCTGCATCATTCCGTCGGAAGCTTCATTCTGTTGATTGTTGCGAACGCGCGCGCCAATGCCCGTCCCCATCGGATAGGCGTTTCCATTGTCCACAGGTATCGATCCGCCCATGACATTGCAAAAGTCTGCCACGCCTTGGGACTGCACATCCGACAAGGGTTGATCGCCGTCTGCCAAGCCACCTCGGCTCGCATTGCCGTCATCCCCGGCTCCGCCAAACCCGTTTTGCACCTCATTCGCGGAAATCCCCTTCATGCTCTTCAAGAGCGGCTCGGAGGGCTCCAGTAGAGTCCATACATTATCATCGTCACCTTCGAGTGCGACCAAGAGCGATGGCGGACTGACCTCGTCTGTCGGCGCAGCGATATTGAGGATCAAATTCCCCGAAGGGTCCGGTGACAATAAGACCGACTTGTGGTCCGCTTCACTCGGATTGATCTGATATTCTGAGCCTTTACTTGTGAATGATAACGAGGCCGCTGCGCTGACGCGCATCTTCTCTCCTGCGTAGCCAGTTCCCTGCGGGTTCCGATAAGTGAGCGTGACACGCCAGGTATTTTCCGTTTCCGCATACGATTTGTTGCTGCCATTCCACACATAGTCGGTCATCAATTTGGAGACCATTGTGATCCCCGACTGGTATGGACTCTTCAACTTGGCTACCTTGGCTGACTGAAAACTGAGGGGGTACCCCTCATTGTCATAATACGACGAAAAGCCAGAAGTCACCGAAACAGCTTTTCCGCTGTAATTAGTATTTTGATACAGCCAGCAAAGCGTTTGCGGTCCAACTTGCACCGACTCCACTGGTATAGCTCCACCTGTTTTAAACATCGTAAAGTTCTCGAGGTCCGAATCGATTGTCTGCCAATTTCCCTTAAAGCCTTCGACTGGACTCGTCAGCACCTCTCCCCGTTGCGGGCATGCATCAGGGCCATAGCGCACTTTCAGTTGGAAAAATGACCGTTCGTTGAAATCGTTCACCGTCAAATATTTTTGCGTCGACGCCTCCCATTTTACCCATTCTCGGCTACCCAAGACCTGCAGGGAAAAGATGTTGTTCGGTTCCGGAGCAAAAATGAAAGCAGTCCCAGTTTCAGGACTATGGTCCGCTTGAAGGTATTGTTTACCGATCCCTGTCTCTGAAACAACAATCTTGGAACCGTCTTGAAAAGCGAGGTCGACAATGGAGCTTCCAGAAGCAACCGGATTTTCCAAGATCTCCATATGTAAGTCATCTCGGACTGTAATGCCGAACGCACAACGATCATCGACATTACTATTATAAATTGAGCGCTCAGGGCTCGATATCATGTATCCATCCTGGCAGGTAATCACTTGATTTCCGGTAGCGCCTACACCCGAGATCAACCAATCGCCATTCATCAAGGCCGGCTCCTCAATCTGGGTCGTCAAATTGAAACTCCCTAGCCCGTTCCCTAGCAAATAAGTGCTTTGAGGTGAGCTTCCATAGAGCTTCATGGGAGTAGAACGCACACTTGGACTCTCATCATTAAATGCAACCGGGGTTAGGCTCGTCCAAGGCCCATTCGAACATCCGCCAATCTGAGCCATCTTCCAGTTTGCCTCCCAGTGAATATCCCACCAGGAAAAATCACTTTTGCGACGACTAGAATCGAAGACAAATCCCAGATCGCTTTCGCCATTAATTAAAACCGACTGACGCGTGCTATCGTATTCCTTGTTCTTCAACTGCACGTCGCCCGCAATCGGCTGACTCACTTCCATTCCAGGTGTCGGAAAACGACAGACCATCGAAAGATTGTATCGTTTTTTATCGGGATGACACAGCGTTACTGTTGAGCCGTCTGAAGGATTATCCGCATCCCAATAGCCGAGGAAATTACCATCCGGAGTCCAAGACGATATACAGAAATCATCCGGGTGTAATTGATCATACTCAACGAGAAAACGGCAGGCTTCGTCAATATTGCTCGTGGTATCGAAATGATCGTCTTTGTTCCTAAAATATTGCGTCGTCTTCTTGTCTGTCGAAACCTTCGAAAACGAAACCTGGTTGTAGCTCAGGGCAAAAAATCCCGCTTGGCCCTGCACCGCAGAACCGACTGCATGCGGCTCCAAAAGGCAATAATCGTCAATTTGCTGTCGAAAACTGAGACTGCTGTTCTGATAACCAAAGGCATACTGGTAGCTGTCAGGGTCCTTGCACTTCATCATCCAAAACCCCGACAGCGAACACGGGTCTTGCCTTACGAAAGTGTGATAAGGGTTCAATCCATCTCCGGATTCTGAACTCCAAAGAATCGTCCGTTGATCAATCGCATCCGGGCTGGAACAGGCGTAAATTGCGAGATTTCCATCGTTGCCCAATTTCAAAATCGACTTCCCAGGTGCCGCTGGCAAAAACGTGCTTTGATCTTGATTGTCCCAAATAAAGTCCCCAGGCGTCAGTTCAGTTCCATTGAGAATCGTCAACACACCATTCATTCCAAGCATTGCATAACTGCTGGTTCCATTCGTCTGCGAAGACTGGAAATTCCTCCAGACCGGTGCATGGCCTCCGATCGGCAAATGATTCACCGCTAGATTACCATGAGGATCCAGAGTTAATCGATATTTGCCGTTATCCGAGTCTAGGTAACGCGCAGAACGCAGTGGTTCGTTGCTTAAAAGGTAAGATGGGGCCTGATAGGTCATGACTGTGTTTACGAATATTAGGAGATTAAGATTTTTGCGAGTTTTAGGCCTGTTACCTGAAAATTCATTCGGCAGGATAAATACTAAGATTGATGCATGGTAGAGAACGTGATTTAGCTTAGTAAGTGTAGGAGCATTATCAAGACATTTTGCTGTATCCATAGCTGGATTTAATGTTAATGCGATTGCATGTTTCACTGCACAGAAAAACGGGACATGTCGTTAAGCAGAGAACAAAAAAGAGCACAGAAAAAGATGACTTGGTAGAAATGGTAGTTTTGGTGATTCCTCACCGTCTGCAACTCCTCCCATGTCATCTTTTTGCTCTCAAACGCTAAGTGGCCACTCTCTGCGCCCTCGGTGAATCAACGCTTCCGCCACAAACAAGTTAATCACCCACGCGAGTGTCATCAAAAGATCCCGGATGAGTCCGCTGGGCTCGCCGACTGCTAGCATCCATGGTATCGCGACTAGCACCTGTGTGCCGGCGCCTTGTCCGAGCGCATAGGCGCGGAGCATCCATGCTTTGTGTTGCGGGATTTTCTTTTTGAAAACCGCAGAAAGCCCGAGCCAAATAAACGTGACCATACCGAATCCAACGAACATACGAACCGCATAAAGGAGCTTACCCTGAAGCGCTTCAGAATAGGCGTAGAAGTGAGTCATCCATAATCCCGAGAGGGCGGCACTAATACCCGCAAGCACCAATAGGCGGCCAGCTCTACGGTGCCACTGAGGATATCTCCTTCTGAAACTTGGGAGGAATTGAAAGGCACCGATTATGCAATAAGGAACCGAGCCCAATAAGTGGAAGATCACTGGAATCGGTGCGGATCGTATCCTCGGATTGTCAGGCATGAACCCAGAACCATTCACGAGGTCGACGAGTCGCAGTATCCCGCCGAGACAGGGCACCAAGCTCAGCAGTAGCAACCCGATCAGGATGGCCCACTCTGAATTCTTAAAATATGGCATGACCGGAGCCTTGGCTGTATACGTTGGTGGTATCGTTCGAACTCCTTAGAATGCAAGCGAGGCAGCCCGCTCTTCCCCGATGCTTACGTCGACCCGCACATATCTCGACCCGAAGTTGTGGACCCGCGTGAGCGAAACTAAGACCGGCTTTCCTTCATACTCGCCAGAGACTTCTGCCGTATTGGCGAACACAGGCAGTCTCTCCTGGATGATCGGCTCGTCGTTAATGGTGATACTTAACTCGGCAGCCCCTACGATGCATGGCTCAAGCTTGCCCCCGATCTGGTAGCGTTCACCTACGGAATCCTTGGACCTGTAATATTCTGTTTGGGCAGTTGTCGAGCATCCGACGACCGCAATGACTAGTATGCAGAGAATGAGTGGTGCCAGTTTTTTCATATTGATAATACATAAACTACACCGTGTAGTTTAGTTGTCAACTACATGTTACACTACTCGGTGTAGTCTATTTTATGAACAAAAAAATTGCACGACTCCATGTAGTATATATCCAAGAGAGCCATGACTGATCCTCTAGAGAAGGCTGGCAATGAGCGCAGAAAGATCAAAAAGCGAGAATCCATCCTATCAGGTGCGATAAAAGCCTTTGAGAAGGAGGGCTTCGATGGCGCTTCGATGGATCTTGTGGCGGAAATTTCCGGCGCCTCAAAGCGAACCGTCTACAACTATTTTGAGAGCAAGGAGGCACTACTCTGGGCCGTCATCGAGGAACTTATGGCGGGTCAACGAGAGCTGAAGCAGATTGATTACTCCAGCGAAGCGTCTTTGGAGTCACAGCTGGGTAGCTTTATAGATGCCGAACTCTACTTTGTGACGGACTCCACCCGAGTGTCGCTGGCCCGTGTCTTGACCTCGATTTTTGTGCGCAGTCCGGAACTCTGTCAGCAGGCTGGAAGCGATAATAAATGCCAAAATGAGCAATTTACAGCATGGCTAATTGCGGCCTCTAAAGACCAGCGGCTAGAGGTGAAAGATCCGGAACTTGCCACACAAGTCTTCTACGGATTAACACAAGGATTGTTTAATTTTCCAGCACTCTATCGCCCATTGCAAACAGCAGCTGAACTCTTGCCGATCAAGGAGGAGGTCATCGCCGTTTTCTTGAGTCGCTATGGGACTGAGAACAGGGCGAACGCTTAAGTTGGGGTGCGTTAGTTTATCACCGCTGGCAACTCCTTCCGTGTGATCTTTTCTTGCACTCAATGTTCTTTCGGTGCCTGAGAGGCGTAATAAGGCTCAACTGTTTCAAGGTGACCTTGCACGATTTTGCTGATTGCTTCGGCGGGCATCTCGCCTTTGTGCAGCTCAAAAATCGCGACCAGAAGCGCGAGTTCAATGTCCATTTTTTTAGGTGTCGTCGCCCTCATCTCCGCTAGAATCTCGAGCGCTTTGTTTTCGGCTTTTTTATAGTATTTGAAGTTCTCCTCAGTCGGCGTAGTCATCCTTCAAGGATTACCCGATGATTCTGGTAGTCAAGCGACTAGGTTCGGGCGTCGATTTTGTTAATTTCCTACAAGTGATTCAGTCTGAGCGCTGGATTTATGGGGAAGACCAAGCAGGTCTAAATCTAGTTAAGGAGATGGTTGAAGAGCATCCAGATCTATCTATACCAGCTTCGAATAAAACGATACAAAAGTAGACTGATGGTATGTCCTCGGATCATACCCGACTGCTATGAGCAGGCAAATCTTGAGCACATTCATCTCCCGTTAACTTTTAATATGCTATGATGCTTTTATAATGAGACGAATAAACCAACCCACAAGGTCAACAGATCGAGCAAAACTACGTAGAATATGGATGATGTCTTTGAATACATCGGTTTTAACTGCCATTTCTGAGAGTATGCTTTCCGTTTACCGACTCTTGCTCATGGGGGCGCTCCTGATTTTCGCGTCCGGTGCGGCTTTAGGGCAGTATTCCGAGGTATGGGGGACTTCCTTCACCGGAGGGGATGACGACGCCGGTTACCTATTCCGGATGGATGCGGATGGGGGAAGTTTTGATAAAGTTCATCATTTCAAAGGCGGCATCCAAGGGGAGTTGCCCAATGGTGCGCTAACCGAGGGGCCGGACGGGCGTCTCTACGGGCTCACTGCGCAGGGCGGCGAGCATGGCAACGGAGTCATCTACTCCTACAACCTCGAGCATGACACTTTCACGATCGAGTATCATCCTAATATCTATTTAGGGCAGGCATTCCTTTTGGCACCCGACGGGAAGTTATACATCAACTCCAACAAATCCAGCGGGTCGCTCTACGCATATGACCCTGGTGCCCGCTCGCTGGAATTTGTCTACGACTATTCCAATGCAGAGGGACGATCCACCTTCGCTGATGAGAATATGATTTTGGTAGATGGCCATCGCATCATCGGGACCATCTACAGTGGGGGCTCGATGGATGATGGCGTTCTTTTCGAGTATGATCTCAACACCAGCACGTGGACCGTGTTGCACCATTTCGGATTGGAAGAAGGTCGCGCACCTTCACCGATATTGGCCATGCAAGGACGCCGACTGTATGGAACGACAATTTGGGGCGGAGACAATAGCCGGGGGGCTCTCTTTGAATACGATCTCGATTCGGCAACACTCACTGTAAAGGCTCATTTCACTACCGACAGCAGCCAGGCTGAGGGGGCAGCAGTGGGGCCGGACGGAAAGATCTATTTGCAAGCATCGACTGGAGGCACGAACGGGCACGGAGGTCTGCTCCGCTTCGACCCGTCTACAGAGGACTTCGACCTCATTCACAGCTTTGCCAGTTCTGGGACCAATATTCTGACTGGCTCGATTTTACAAACCTGGGCGGGCCGCTTGTTTGGCGTGACACGGTATGGCGGCTCTGGTGCTGGCTTGGGCACGGTCTATGAAATAAATATCGCAGCGGAAAACATCACTGTCCGGCAGAGCTTTGACGACGGCTTTCCCATTAATAGCCGTTTGTTGGAAGTCGGGGAGCGGGTGGTCACCTCCGTGAGCATCCAGGCGCCTGCAAACTCCATTGATACGGATAACGGAACGCTATCCCTCGATGCCGTTCGCTTACCTGCGGAGGCGGCGGAGCAAGCCGTGGTCTGGTCGGTTGATAACCCCTCTGTGGCGACGATCAATACGGATGGCCTTTTGACCGCAGCCGGGAACGGCACCGTCGTGGTGACGGCCACGGCGAATTTCGGAGCGGGCGTCGATGATTCGATCTCCATCGCCGTGAGCAATCAGGATGGAAATCCGCCAGTGATACCGGTGGAAAGTCTTGGCCTGAGTGCCTCGCAGGTGTATTTCGCCTCAATTGGCAGCACACAGCAGCTCTACTCCGATGTTTTCCCCATCAACGCCAGTAACCCAGCAGTGTCATGGGGGAGTGTGGACACAAGCGTAGCCACAGTGTCGTCGAGTGGACTGCTCGAAGCGGTCGGAGTAGGCACCACCACTGTGACGGCAACAGCGTCCGACGGTTCCGGCATCACGACCAGTCTGGAGGTCGAAGTCACGCAACTAGTCACTTCGCTTACGATTACACCGAGCACCGATATCCTGAATGAGTTGGGGCAAACCATCGACTTCGACGTTGTCGTGACACCCGCCAACGCCACAAACCCCGAAGTGACTTGGTCAGTGGCTTCGACCTATGTCAATATCGACCAGGATGGTGTCTTCAGTGCTCAGGCAAACGGACAATACGTCGTCACCGTGACGGCAACGGATGGATCCGAGGTTTCGGCAACACGCACCGTTACAGCCACCAATCAATATGTAAGTGTGCAGCTCATAAAAGCCTACTCCACCAACCACCGATCCGAGGTGTCGCAGATCACCGAAGATCTGGGAACCCTTCAGATGACGGTGATCTATACTCCCTTGGCTGCGACCGATCCGACCTTCACTTGGCAGTCGTCCGATATCTCAGTCGCCACCGTGGACAGCTCGGGACTCGTGACTGCGGTTAGCAATGGCATCACCACAATTCAGACGACTTCCGCTGACGGCCCCAGCGACACGCATCAGGTGTGGGTCATGAATCAGGCAGTTGGTCCGCCAACCGTAACGTCCATTGAAGTCACTCCCGGGCCGGCCAGCATCAATGAACGTGGGGGGACGCTCACTATGACCGCCACGATCCTGCCGGAGGACGCGCCCGAAACCCAGGTCACTTGGCAGGTGTTTGGGGTTGGAGCCAGTATTTCACAGGATGGTGTCGTGACCGGTCTTGAAAATGGAGAGGTGCGGGTCCGCGCCTATGCTCAAGACTTTTTCGGCCAATATATTTACAGTAGTTTCGTCACCGTGACCCTGACCAATCAGGACGACCCGCTGGCTCGGATCCAGCCGGAGTTCAGTATCGTCGATGGCAAGGCCCGTATCAGCTACACGCGTTTCGTGCCCGATCCCGGAATGACTATCGCCTATGAAGGCACGTCAGACTTAAGTGCCAGCTGGACCACCCTGGAGTTGAATACGGATTACACCGTGCATGACAGTGTCGACCACGGCGACGGCACGGAGACGATCATACTGGAACTTTCCGGTGACTCCCCCGAAAGCTTCTTCCTGCAGATTCTTGCCGTGGAGGAATAGCAATCGCTACGGCGAAGGAGTTAGATAAAGATGAGCGCGACTAATTTGTATATGTTGCGTTTGCCACCCTGTGGTCGTCCCGATGTCTTTGTGTCATACCCTCAGTTATTGCTCCCTTTTTGCCATTTCGATTTTTTGCCGCGTGGTTTTGCCTGCTTAATAGGAGCTGATTCTACGTCTGAGCTTTTTACATCAGACTCTTCGGAATCGGCATGACCATCACCATTCGAATCGATGACTTCGACAATTTTATCATCTACTTTCGAAAAAGTAGACTCGCGCAGTCCCGTCCCAGTTTCAGAAATAAGCTTCTTCACTTCTTTCCCATCAACTGTGCCACGTATTAAGACCTGCACGCGTCCATCAAATACAGTGATATCTATTCCTAGATCGGAATCGTTAACCTCGATTTCAACAGACTGATTCGATTTGAGTTCAATTTTTTCTGCAGCTTCTAAACAGCCAATAGAGCAAGAGATGGCTAAAGATAAGAAGTAGAATTTTTTTATTAATTTTTTCATAACTATGATGAATAAAATTCATCCATTTTGGGGAGTGATTTGCTATTTTTACGAGCCCTGAGCCTTCGTCAAGAAATTAGATCGAATGAAATGAATAATAAACCCTATTTTAAAGTGTGGATTTTTAGGGCTTTTGCCTTAATGGAGCTTGTGCAGGCATTTAGGATACTAAAATCGATTCAACACAAAATATAAAAATCCTATCGATTTAACTCACTTGAACTGGAAGCGACTTCACTCTTGGGAAACGCACTCCATATCCGGTATGAGAATCATGTCATCCATACACCGACAGTAATCGGAAAAACCTATTTCTACCGGATCGAAGATTTATAATCCTCGGATCATACCACACGAACCACGCACTCAGCGGGGCCGAACTTCTGGGAGATTGAGGGGCTTGATTGTCGATCTGGCGGATCACGACATACTTCGCTTTATGGATGTCAATGTTCCGGTATCGCTTCGCGATCCGGTCTTGTCGCTAACACTCGGAACCGAGCTTGATGACTTCAGTTGTCGCTTCAGTTGTCGCTTCAGTTGTCGCTTCAGTTGTTGCAGTGATGTGGGAGTGAGTTTTTTATTATGTTTCATGGCTGAAGTGTCAGTCTAGTGATTCCTCACCACTGAGAACTCTTCCCATGCCATCTTTTTTTCGGTTATGAGGGTAGGGGGATGCTCAATTCTATAGTGGCTAAAGCGTTATTATTATGTTTGATAATTGAATCGGTTTTGATCAAAAAAAACTGTTTTCATTAGCTGCTTCAACCGTCTATCTAAGAAGTAATTTAACTTAAACAGAATCTATGAAACATATTGTCTTTTCAGCATTTACTTTGTCTGGTCTTATGTTGGCCAGCGCGGCATACGGTCAGCTAACTTTAGTGATCAACACTGTAACGGAGGAAATGGCCCTATTAGGATCATCTTCGGGGCAGCCTAGAGAATCTGGCGGCTTTGGATCTGTGAATTTTGGAATAGATGGTTTAGGGGTTTCTAGTAATGGGCAATTTACATTTTCTAGCCTTTCGACTCTAAGTCGAGCAGACACCCGTCCCAACCCAACGCTCTCGACTCTTTTTGATGGTTTCCGATTTACGTATCTTTTCGGTTCAGATGACTCACTCACCATAAATGGAACAGGTGATTTTATTGACTACCGATCTTTATTTGGAACCCCTGGCCCCCCGGGGGACCCCACTCCCTCCGACGTCATAAATTCGATTCCCGATGGAGCTATGCTCTCCACCTTAGATGGCACAGGTTTTGATGGAGGGATTCTTGTTTCCGTTATTCCTGAACCTTCTTCCTTTGCGCTAGTTATGGGATGTGCTGGTGCGCTGTTACTATTTAGCAGACGGCGGGGGGAGTAATCATTCTGCAATAAAATGTGCGGCATGGCGCATGCTCAGAATCTAGGTCGTGATATTTGCCCCTGCTGTGGCTATGGGACCTTAGGCCGACTCTGAGATGGTGAGCCGTAGGTTTCCCTGGGGCCGCGGTGACTGGCGGGTGGCCTCTGGGCACTTATTATGCTCGAAGAGTGCAAAGGAACCAAGTGTTCTTTTTAGTCATTACATCGGTTTCGTTTCATGGCATAACCGCCATTTTAGTGTTACCGATGTCTTTGTGTCATACCTTTGAGGCAGGAGTCGGGGATAGGTAATATTTATTTTAAACGTTTGAACCCATTTTCGCTCTCGAAGCACATTAGCGCGGAGGTGGCGAAGCCCTTCTGGTGAGAAAGACGAGATCCCTTTAGGCCTTAACCGGTTAGATACCCTGATTGTAGATGTAGGCGGTCTCGCGCAGGTCGGCGCATAAATTAATCACTGCGACGAATTGCGCACGGTTTTCTTCTGAGCGGATGTGTCCACCTTCCTCGTAATAGATTTTATTGTCTTTGAGCTCTATGGTTCCTTTGGCTCCATGTTCTTCAAAGGTATGGTAAAACTTATCGATAATCTCTGGCAGAAGCGCCACTCGGATAAAGTCGGGATCACTACATTTCACGATGAAGTTTTTATCGAAACGCGCAACACCTACGCTCACATCCTGCATCCCGAAGGTCTTGCCGATTTTTGAGAAAAATCCCTCTTTGTAAAATTGGAAGGTGAGACCCCGCGGATTGTTCAGTTCTAGTCGCACTCCGGTGTAAGGATGACTGCTTTTTCCACTGCTACGGCTAAAATGCCAGACCTCGAGCGCCCCCCCCTGGTAGTCACCTAAAACCCTTGTTGGTCGCTTGATAAAGGAAAGCCACTCGATCGATTTAAAGAAGGGATCGCCTCCCACCACAGTGACACCTAACTCCTCGCCCAAGAGGCGCAGGTGGTTGGTGCGATCCCTGTTTTTGATCACAACGAAGAGGACCGAAAGAACCGTGCCAACCGAGAGTAGCATGAAGATAGTGACGATTAGAGACGAGTCCATGATACCCGTCACTTCAGTCGGATGATGGAGCTGCCGCAATCTTTAACTCCGTGAAGAGGGTGTTCTGAGAGTTCCTGGAGAGGAGGAAAATGACATGCCCCCCTTTTGCCTATTCCTTTATCCGCCACGCCTTGACGGGCTTCCCCTTCCAGGTCTCCGTCGCGATTTTCTTGAGAGCTGCAGCCACCGCGTCGCGGGCCACCGCAGCATACGTCCAACTGTCACACACATTAATTTGCCCGACCTGATCGCCCCGCACCCCTGTCTTACCCGTCAGAAGACCGAGGATGTTTCCCGCGCCGATCTTCTGGCGCTTGCCGAGCCGGATATGCAGCGTGACCATTGGCGCCATCGCAATCTGCGAGGACAATACCTTGCGAGACGGCAAGGCTGACGTCTGCAAGGTCTTGCCGAAATGCGATTCCAGCGCGTCCATGTTCGAGCTGTCCCGCGAGCCTAATAACGTATGGGCAACCCCTTTACTACCCGCGCGCCCCGTCCTTCCAATCCGGTGCACGTGCACTTCCACGTCCCGAGCCATCCGGTAGTTGATCACTGCATCCACAGAATTGATATCCAGCCCACGCGCCGCTACATCCGTAGCCACCAAAACGGATATGCTCTTATTCGAAAAGAGCACAAGCGTTTCGTCGCGCTCGCCTTGATCCAAGTCGCCATGCAGAGCCATTGCGCTGAAGCCGAATCCAAGCAACTCGTCGCGCAGCTCCTGCGCTTCTACTTTCGTGCTGCAAAAAACCACAGCCGTCTCCGCACGCTGCTCCTGTAGCAAAAGGCGCAACGCCATCAGACGTTCTCCTTCGCCACACTTATAAAAAAACTGCTGAATGCTCCCGTTATCAGGGCTCGCTTCGACCTGAACCATCATCGGCGCATTCATCACCTTTTCCGCGATCGACTGAATCGCCTGCGGATAAGTCGCGCTGAACAATAAGGTCTGCCGACCCGCTGGCGTCTTCGCGATGACCGCATCCACCTCTTCCTTAAAGCCCATCTCGAGCATACGATCCCCTTCGTCGAGAACCAGAGTGCGCAGCGCTTCCAAGCGTAGGGCATTCGTGCGCAAGTGCTTCCCGATACGCCCCGGCGTTCCCACTACGATGTGGGCGCCATGCTCCAAAGACTTCACCTGAGGCCGCGACGGCATGCCCCCGCAAAGCGTCAGCACTTTCACGTTGGGACTCATTCGCGCGAACTGTCGGATCGCCTTCGAAACCTGATCCGCCAACTCGCGCGTCGGGCACAAGACCAGAGCCTGCACCTGCAAGCTGCTCGTATCGAGACGCGCCAATATGCCCAAGCCAAACGCCGCCGTCTTACCGGAGCCCGTCTTGGCCTGACCGATCACATCCTTGCCCAGCAATATCGGCGGCAAGCTCTGCGCCTGTATCGGAGTCATCTCCGCATAGCCCAATGATTCGATGTTTTTCAGCAGCGCTTGCGGCAGACTGAGAGATGAGAAGTTTTTCGCGTTCAAAATAGTGTCCTTAGCCGACAACAGATAGCATCCGTCACCACACATCAACCCCCATCCGATCTCAAAATCCAAACGCTTCACCTGTCTTGTCGTGGAGAAACAGCTCCTTGCGATCGTTCCCTCGACTGATGATAGGCTGTCCTGGCGGTGTCCTACGAAGCCGGACCATCAACAACTCCAGAATATGGGGGTTGTCGCTACGCTCGGATTTGCGTTTGCCCCCTTTTTTCTCCCTTTTCAAAAAAAGTAATCAAATTCATCTTCTGCTCATGTTCGCTATGATAGTATCGATGAATCGTTTTATCGGAGGTCTCGCCGACCAGCGATGTCCAATTTTAATGAGACACTTTATAGAAAGATACATATGATGAAGCCCCAAACTGTTCTCACAATTCTACTCTCATTGGTGCCATTGTTGCTTCAAGCCCATCCTGAAGAACTAAGATTATCGTAATGATGGGGCATGTAAGAACCACGATCTGTGCACTGATTGCTTTTGTCGCCTTATCGGCAACAGCGGAGGTCACTTTGACTGTCTATTATGATTTTGAAGGTGAAGGAGACGGTCGGTTGGACGATCCTGCAGGCAGCCATGCGGACAATCTGTTCAACTATAATGTCACTTTCTCCAGTGAGGCTCCAGTCGGTGGGGGAACGCAGTCAGCTCAGTTTAATGGAGATTCTGCATTGTTTACGGATGCATACAGTTCGGATTTAGGACCAGATGCAGATGCTTATACGATCATGCTTTGGTTGAAAGGGACCGATGCTGAGCAGGAGAGTACTTCGACGAGAGTTCTTTCGACGACCAATACACCCGACGAGACTGCCGCGACGAATCCGGACTTTAGTATAGATGGCTTTGGTAATGATGGCACCAATGGTAGGGGACTTCGCGGAGTTTTTTACAGTGCGGACAGTGAACTGGTCGCTCCGAGTGCATGGTATCGCGACAGTAGTATCGTGACTGGAGATAAACGTATCGGAGCCGTTGCGAACGAGGGGCAGGTTGAAACCTGGCGCCATGTGGCATTTGTCATTTCGAATTCTGGTGACCCAACTGATGGGGGTGCATACGTTGAAACATACATTGACGGTCGTTCGGCAGGGATTACTTCTGCGGATGCAGCATGGGATGGGTTGAGCATTGCCAATACCAACGGTCAATTGATTTTGGGCAGTTACAAGGAAGTAGGCACGCTTCGCGATTATACTGGTTTAATGGATGAGGTCGCCATGTTTGCGGGGCTTGTATCCGCTACGGAGATACAAGCAATTTATGAGGGGACTTTAAGTCCTGCTGACTGGTTGGTGTCCGCTACAAATGCAGAGATCGTGCGAGCCGCACTGGAAAACTACTTTCCAGATGAGACCGATGAGGCAGTCATTGGTTTTGGGGTCGATCCGGATGGAGACGGTATTATTAACGCGTTTGAGGTTCTTTACGGGTTGAGCCCATTGGTTCATGATAGCGCCGGGTCTGGCTTAAACTATCAAATTTTTGAAGAAGACGAGACGCGCTATTTTCAGCTAGAAGTCGATCTTTCGGCGGAGAACGCTGATCAACTCGATTGGCAGATCGAGTGGTCTGCCGATTTAGATTCATGGGCGGAGTCAGAAAGCCCAGAAATCAGCTATAGTGAAGTGGATGGTGTCAGGACGCTGAGACTGCGCGTTGATTTAAATCAAGAGCTTCAATTTGCCAGAATCTCGATTGATGAGTGACTCAGCAGTAACTTTTGCAAAAATTAAGAGCAGCAGGGGGCATGTCGGAATGGCACGAACTTAAGGGTATGTGTCGAGGAAATTACGGACAGGATTTGGGATGAAAACGTAGGGCTCGTGCTTCGAGACTGTCTCAAAAATAGATTCGCTAAAAATTTCTAGGCTAAAAAGGACCAAAAGCTCACGCTTGTTCCGGTTCGCCAGCGACCGGTCTTGTCGGCCTTCGGCCTCGGAACGGCTACATTCTACTCCTTTGTAGCCGAAACGGTAAGAGACTGTGTGAAAAGAAGGCAGGCTCTTTGCGGTCCACCGGATTCTCGTGTCTTGATTGTTGCGATCTTAATCTTACTCCTAATCATAATCTCAATCTGAACGTTGTGAGGGAATGACTTACGGCTAAAACCGAGGGATTAAGAGTAAGAGTAAGATTAGGATTAAGGTCTTGATAACTCCTATTCTTTAGGGATTTTGCGACTTTCCACACAGTCTCGTAACGTTTTGGTTCGTTTCCAAGTATTTTGAGACAGTCTCCAAGCAAAGGCCCTACGCTTTTAGCGTTTCTAATCCTTAAGTTCGTGCCATTCGGGTCATGTCGTTACCTTTGCAATGAGCTTCTGGAATGACTTCTCCTTGTCGTTTTAATTCTGCTTCGAGTGGCCTATTTTTTGCTCCGGCTGAATATTGTGTTTCACCGTGTATCATCGTCCACTACAGTAACTGGATTTATGGGGAGGTATAAAAAACTAACTGGTGTCGAGTGGAGTTCTCATCGCAACAATGACGGGGACAGCTTTTTTGTCAGTCATGATGGTGAAGCGTTTGAGCTGCGGCTCTATTTCGTAGATACACCTGAGAAATACTTAAATCACCTTCATGAGAAGCAGCGTCTCCGAGTGGCGGATCAGGCTGAAGATTTTAATATTACTGTGGATCAAGCCATCGGGGTAGGGAAAGCCGCACGGAATTATGTGACTCGGTTGCTGCAAGAAGAGCCGTTTATTGTATACACAAACTGGGACCGAGTTTATGACGATGATGATTCCCGCTTTCACGGGTTTGTGGAGATTCGGGATCCAGATCAGCCCAATAACTATGTCTACTTATCGGAGGTTCTGATTCGCAAAGGCCTAGCCCGTATTCATACATGGGGAGAAAGCACGCCGGATGGAAGAAGTTGGCGTGAGTATAAAGGGCACTTACAAAGACTGGCCCGCAAAGCCGAAAAAGATCGGGTAGGCGCCTGGTCCTTGGGTTGAACCGTCAAATCTTTATATTGCCTGACCTGCCTTGTCGAAGGTTGCGTTTGCCCCCTTTTTTTGGTTCATCGTCAATTAGAGGGAAACCAATGATATAACTGCCCTTTGACTCGCGAAGAATTGCCCGCGAAGAAACGCTAAGGGTGCGCGAAGTTCCACGCTCTTTGAATTGAGGTAAGTTTTGGGCTGATGGCAGAGGCTCCTCCTTACCTCAGTCAGCTAATTTATCATTGATCTATAATACTTAGCGTTTCTTGGCGTGGCTTAGCGGGCAAAACAGATTCCTAGCTCAATGGAGGGTGACTGTTCTAGCCCAAGCCTGAGAATTGACCAGCGCCTTCCCCGGTAATCGACGATGAACCTTTTTGTAGCCCCCGAAGCGTGCTAGAAGCCACGCGGATTACGTCCATTGCCGCGCATACGCTGCTGCTTAACCGCGGGCGGATTCTCCAAATAGAGGCTATACCATTGGTCCCCCAATCCTGCATTAGAGAAACTCTTTACACGATCATTGGACAGGTGGTCCCAGTTCTGAATGAAGGTATCGACTCCAGTGGCCTCTTTGGCTTTCAACAAGACCTTACGTGCTTCATCAGGCTCGCCAACTTTAACGTAGATCCACGACATCAAGCCGTATAGCAAAGCGCCGCGGTCGCCCCGAAACCACATAATCTGGCGCTTGAAGACCTTTTTCGCGCCCGCCAAATCATCGTTCTTATAACAGCGCGCCATCCTCATGCCCACCGCCATGGGCTCCATCATCATCGGGCCCCTTAAAAAACCGCAGGTGGCAAGGATCTCGTCAACCTTCTCGAACTCCTTGAGCTGGTAGTGAAACTGCAGGCGCATGGTAGCAATCTGGCGTCCCGTGAGCAAGGACCACTTCCGGAAGGGTTCGAGTCCCTTGGTGAGCTCTAATCCCTGCTGAATCATGACCTTTTGATCCATTTCGATCTGGCGTTGTATCTGCTTAACGTTGCCGCCGGGCTTGTTCTGGAACTGTTGCACCTTCCGCTGTATGCGCCTCTGACCCGCTTCCATGCTGTCCTGAAGCGCGCCTTGAGCCGTGGACATCTTTTTCCGAACCAGGAATCCGACCAAGAAAAACGTGCCAACAAATCCGGCGATACTAAAGAAGACCGTCGTCCCCGTGCTAAACTGCGAAGCGATCGAGGCACTAGCCAATGAGAGTGCGACCAGCACTGAAATGAGAAGTGAAAGCATACTTTGAGACTTTTTGTCTAATAAATTTAATCCGTAATTTGATTTTTCCAAAGTTGATATGAGCACCAGAAAGGCGTCAAAGACCAATTTTACGACCTGCCTGAATAAAGGACAGTCCAATTTTTCTTGTTCCCAAGGCATTAGACTATTCTTGCAGCTGTAGACAGAACGCCACGCCCCAATTTCAAGCGTAGAATCTTTATATTCTGCGTTTGCCCTCTTTTGTCCTCCCATGTCATCTTTTATTCTCTTGGGTGAGAGCAGAGCCGTTCTTGGGTCTATTTCTTGACATGTTAGATGAAATAAAAAAAATGTTAATTTTTTGAATGATGAATAATGATTCTCAGGGGCAACTAGTAGTATTTTTTTCCATCACCAGTCATTATTATGAACATTAAAATTGTTTTGCTAAGTCATTTACTCGTATTGGCTCAATTAGCTTCCGCTCTACCTAATTTATCCCCATATCAGCCGACGGAATGGGATTTATCGCTAGTCACTAGTTCAAGCTTAGGTGGCTATTTTGATACGACGTTAGTCACGACTTCGGATGTGTTCGTTGACTTTGCTTGGGAGGTTACAACTTCGGAATCAGCTGGCCCCCATTCGACTCGATTGTTTTTAAATGGTAATCCCGTTTTCACTTCTTCTGACAGTGATGGATTAGCGGAAGGGTTTTATAACTTATTCGATGACGTTAATTTGGGTATGCTTACTGCGGGCACTCACATTCTGACTGTGCAGATCGATTACCTTGATCAAGTCAGTGAGTTGAATGAAGTTGATAATACAGTTACCAAAGAAATTGTCGTGGTTGATCCGGCCACTGGCTTACCTAATTTAACGTCATATTGGCCTAGCGAATCTCCATATAATTGGAGTGGTCCAATAGTAATTTCGTCATTTAATAATCCATCTTTTGAGAGCCCTATCGTAGAAGGTGACGAGGCGTATTTAAGCTTTTCGTTGATGAATGATGGCGGTGTGGATAGCACCAACTATAAGGCCAAGCTATTCTTAAATGATGTAGAATATGATGAACTTAGTGGTAGCGGGATCAGTTCTGGATTTTTCACGCGTTGGGAAGGGATCAGTCTCGGCGTGTTGGATGTCGGAATTTATGAAGTGCGTATCGAATTAGATTCAGCCGACCAAAACCTCGAAGAGGACGAAACTGATAATACATTCTCCTATGTTTTTCATGTGTTAGATCCGGATGCCTCATATCCAGATCTCTGGGTCTATAAACCTGCTGGTTGGAGTGATCACATTGTCTTATCGAATCAGACTGGAGGTTACGAATCCACTGAATTATTTGTTGGAGAAAACGTATACTATGATCTGAGTGTCGTTAACTTTACGGACGTAGATGCAGGTGCCTTTAATGTCCACGTTTATTTAGATGGGGATTTTTCTCAACGTCTATTTGCGTCATCTGGCTTGCTTGCCGGCTATTCTGGAATCTGGGATGACATTAACTTAGGTCATCTAGCAGAGGGGGAACATACGCTGGAGGTTTATGTTGATCGAGAGAATCAAGTTTTAGAGGAGGATGACACATTTAGTATAGGCTTTACCGCGAATTATGAAAGCCAGACTTTTACTGTAACAAGGCGTAAGCCGGACTTAACAATAGGGCAAAGTGATGGAGGTGATCCGGTTAAGATTTCAAATACACCAGATGGAGTGAATAACGAGGTAGTTAGGCCTGGTGACCTAGTTTACTTGTATTTTTCGCTACTAAATCAAGGTTCATTAGTGGCGGGGGCATTTGAAACAGAAGTGTATCTTAATGAAAATTTAATTACTAGCGTCGAGCAGGGAAACGCATTGGAAGTTGGGGAATCCATCGACTATGCCCCGATCAACGTCGGAAGCCTAGGGGCCGGGCAGCATACCATCGAACTCCTCGTTGACATCTCAAACCAGCAGGATGAATCCGAGGAGTCGAACAACTCATATGAATATACATTTACAGTCTATGAAGTGCCTGCTGATAATGACACGCTACGAGTGGTTTCTAATATTGGACAAACTGTTCTGGTTTATGAAGATGATGTTAAAAGCATAGGGACTTTCGGCGGCAAATTGTATTCGTTCAAGGGAAGTCCTGAAGGGATGGGCTTATGGGTAAAGAATGATAGCAATGATCAGTGGAGCCTACTGAAGGAGGTTTCTGATAGTTTATATGGTGACGTTTCTGAGTTAGTAGGTTCAGGGAGTCACTTCTACTTTTCAGTAGAAAGCAGCTTTAAGGTTATTGATTTATGGCGCAGTGATGGCACTGTGGACGGTACTTCCAAGGTCGTGACCTTTGAAAGTGATCCAGATGACTATAAATTATTGTCATCCGTAGGTGACAGTGTCTTGATCGAGCGGGATAGTGATGTCGACGATCTGGAGGAACTTGTGCTCTTAAATACGCTTACACTTTCAGAGGTTGTGGTCGATGCTGCGCAGTATTTATCCTATCGAGCCTATGAGCTAGAGGAGCGCGTTATAATGTGGGAGCAGGTCGGCAAATTTCTTGATGGTGAGTTTATTACTGCTACTAAGCTCTTAGTTTCAGACGGCACAGTTCTTGGGACGTCTATTATGTTTGAATCTACGGCCGTCGATGTGGAGTTCGGTGCGACCTATGGGAACTTTCTTTTTTATATGATAGGATCTGTGCTATGGGAAACTGACGGGACTGCAGAGGGAACCCGAGCAATCCATGATTTTGGGTATACTAGTGGATTCACATTCTATAATGATGGAAGTCAGCTATATATTTATTCAGATGGAGACAATGGAATATGGGGATACTCGCCAGGGGATCCGATGCTTAGTTTTATTGTTTCCGCTGGTTACAGTAAAATTAGTTCTGATTATGCTTTTGAATTTGCGAGCCCGACGCTGAAACGCTGGAATCTGTTAACACTTGAAAGCAATGTAATATACACTGCACCGAGTGGCGACTCACTGACGACCAACTTTTCAGATGTTTTTGCCGGTGGCATTACATTTAAAATTGAGTCATCTAATGTTAGGTATTATTACTCAGCTGGCACAGCTCAGAGCACTCGTGAGGTTGATGTTGCAGATTTGAAGTATCCCAGCAGAGACTTGTATCATGAGGGGAATCTTTATCACATTGATGCTGATTTTTCTGATGAAGCTGGAATACTGTATCACTACAGCTTCACTGACTTTGAGGACGAAGCAGTGCCTGCTCCCGTTGCGGAAAACAATACAATCTATCGAGCAGCATTGACTAGTGATGATTACTTTTACTTTACTGCTTATACTGAGATTTTAGGGACTGAGTTATGGCGTAGCGATGGGACGCTGGACGGAACACATCTGTTTAATGATCTCTATGCTGGGAGCGAAAGTTCAGGTGTTTCGGTATTTAAAATTAATGAGGATACAGCCTATATTTATGCCAAAAATGAGGCAGGAACGCACCTATGGAATCATGATCTAGTCTCAGATTCTCTGTCTCTAATTAAAACAATAGAAAGCGGTTCAGATGTTGTAAGTGGCTCTGGCGTTACTGACCTTGTGCTGCCGAATGGTAAGCTATTGGCTACTTTGAGGACTGCAGCTCATGGTTACGAATTATGGACAAGTGATGGTACTGCTTCAGGAACAAAGCTCTTGAAAGACATTTGGGGTGGTAGTGGATCAGGGTTTCCCAGTGGATTCACACTTATTGGCAATTCGGCCGTTTTTGCTGCGAGAGACTCTACCCGTGGAACAGAGCTGTGGATCAGTGACGGCACGAGTTCAGGGACTCGACTATTAAAAGACATATACTCTGGTAGCTCTAGCTCTTCGCCCAGTAATTTTCGCTACTTTAATAACAACGTCTACTTTTATGCTACTGACGAGACTGCCGAGCTGGAACTTTGGAAAACAGATGGGACTACTTGGGGCACAGTCCGCGTAAAGGACATCAATCCAAATGGCAATAGCCCGGTTGAAGATTTCATTGTATGGAAAGGTGAGCTTTATTTCGGGGCTACCGATGGAGATTCTGAGGCCTTATGGAAGACCGATGGGACTAGTGCTGGCACAGTAAAGGTGTTGTCTGGGATTACATTCCTGAAATATAGTTCATATACGATGCATGTCCTCGGTGAATTACTGTTTTTTATCGACGAAGATGAGGCCTTATGGGCGACGAATGGTGCGCCGGAAGGGACTTATCGGGTGACGCCGGATGGTGTTACACTTGGTGGGGCCAACTTATTTACCTATAACGGTAAGTTTTACTTTCCTGCAGGGACGGGACAGTCCGGGCGTGAGTTCTGGACGAGTGATGGCACTCGAGAAGGCACGCACTTGCTTGTAGAGTTTTCTGAAGGGAAAACATGGTCGTATGCCTCTGGAGGATTCACAGAGCAAAACGGCATACTATATTTTCAAGCATATACGAAAGGAGAAGGCGATGCTCTGTGGGCAATGACGGTTGCAAATTTACCAGCATTCAATCACGTGGGGGGTCTTGAGGTTAGTGTCGACGAAAACTCTGCGGATAATGCGATCCCACTGGCGTCATTGTCGGTCTCAGACTCAAGCGAATCCGATATCCTGACATGGGCGATTGAAACACTCCCCGAGAACGGAGTGGTTTCTGTTTCAGGTTCGGCACAGACACCTACCTTAGATGAGCAGCCTGTTTCTGCGCGCTATACCCCAAATCCGAATTTTACAGGTGTTGATACTTTTACCATATCTGTTTCCGACGGCGTGCTTTCGGATTACATGCAAGTTAGCGTGAACGTATTAGATTTGAACCCAGAGTTGGATGATATTAATTCATTAATTCCAATTAATTCCCAAATTGGGTTGATCGCTGATATTAGTGCTTTCAATGATACCAATGGGCTTACTTTTACCATAAAATCAGGTAATGATGCAGGCTTGTTTAGTATCAGTTCTCTGGGAAAGGTCATGCTGTTGAGTAGCTTTGACCAGGAGATCTTTTCGCTTGGCGATATTGTGTCACTTCTGGTGTCTGTAGATGATGAAGACGCAGATGGAGATGCAGATGATTTGTTTACGCTTAATTTTCAGCTGAGCGCGGAGAGCTATTCCCAATGGTTAAATCGAGTTGGCCTGCTTCCTCAAAACACTGCAATGACCGCTTCGCCCTTCGGCGACAACGTCTCAAATTTAATGAAGTATGCATTCAATATGAACGCTCAATCATATGATCGCTCGGTTTTGGTGCCCACGACCGGAATGAAAGGACTTCCATTCTTTGAATTAGTGCCACGGGAGGGAGAGGTAAAGCTTGCTGTAGAGTTTATAAAAAGAAGGCAAAGCGGTCTTAATTATTCGTTATTGGGAGGGGAAGACTTGTCAGAGGAGATGGACTCAGTCACTGCTACTCCTATCGTTACACCTATCAATTCAGAATGGGAGCGCATTAGATACGACCTTTTATTCAACCCAGAGCTTCAGGAGCAGCAATTTTTCAAGATATCGGTATCAGTGGACTGATTCTAATTGGTCAAATCGGCTCAATTCAGGGCTAGGGGAGGAGCATCGGCGTTTCGCAGTCTATCATTGCAAATTTAGCGGATAGCAAAAAGGGGTCAGGATAGCAAAAAGATGACATGGGAGGAGGCAGACGGTGAGGAATCACCAAGACTGCCATTTCATCTTTTTGCCCTCGCTGCCATTTTGGTGTAACCTATGTCCTTGTGCTATCTGTTACCTATGTCCTTGGGTTGAACCCAGCCGCAGATGAGCCGTGGAGCTTTACTTCCGGCAGATCAAGCCAACGATGGGAATGGAGAAGCTGCGCTGCAGAGCCCCAGAGATGGTTCGCAAAGAACTGCGGATGCACTTTATAGCCTACAACCTTATTCGAGGACTTATTCAAGAGGCTGCCCACCAGCAGAATGTTGGATTAGATCGCATTAGCTTCAAAGGAGCGGTCGATACTCTGCGGCAGTTCTCAACCGCCTTGAATGCCACGAAAGGACGACCGCGCGTGCAGCAAAAAATGATCGAAGACATGCTCACAATCATCGCGGAAGAAACCGTTCCAGAACGCAAGTATCGTAGTGAACCCAGAGCCGTCAAAGAACGACTGAAACCCTTCCCAAGACTAACTTCGCACAGGTCAACTTTGTCGTCCCTAAATCAAGAAAAGGGAAAGGGAAACCAAAGAAGAAATCAGTCGAAAAAGTCGCTTAATAGTCTGTCGGACTTTAAGATTTAACTATGCCTTATTATCGTTACCTATTATCAATGCCTTCAAAGTTTGTAATAATCGACCGTAATACTCCGATGCTACTACCCCCA